>JAJMAG010000042.1:0-117417 GCA_030564905.1 Geotrichum fermentans | reverse complement strand
GTGACCAAACGCCCACCGATCCCAGAGCGATCCTTTGATGAACCTGTTCCAGGGGAAATGTCGTCTAGACAGTCTAGGCCATTTAGACAATCAGCACCACCGCTAATGGACTCGGGTCCCCCGGGTATCCTGGCTGGCTGCTAACGTCTATAGAGTACGTAAACCGCAGTTGACATATAACAAATAATAATAATAAATTATAAACTCTTTTAATTCTTGGATATAAGCTAGATTAATTCCAATGTTTTGTACCAAATTAAAGTCATCTAGGGCTTAACCTCTTGGCTTTAGGATGGACATACTGGGTTTTTGCAAGGTGACTTGTTTTGGGCAGGCCTCGTTAGTTGAAAGCCCTGGAGCATGAGTGTTATAAATAGCAAAGCGCGCAGTGGCCAACTATAAACACATGTAATGTAAGTTTCGGAAATGCTTGATATTTAAGTTAGCATGAAAGCGCACAATGATTGCAGCGGTCTGAATAATCAGTGTGTGTTTAAAGGCCTTGCCAGGGTTCATGAACACAGAACGCGTGGATTCTTTGTATGCTGCTGCCCCTTTGTACGCGATCTAAAAATTCGTATCTCCCATGTTAGCCACTTGTCCCGATAAATACTCTGCTACGCTCGAGGATCCACGCTGCACACAACAACCACAGAGCACAAAAGCCAATGAGGACCGCCAGACTCCAGACGTGGCCATTCCAAGAGAAGGTAGCAGGAATCCGCGCGTACTGGTCGTGCAGAGGCTCTAAAGCTTTTTCTCCATTCCTTCGTCGTTGGTACTCAGCACTTGAGTCTTCACACAGCCACGTTTTTGAGCGAAGTGATCAGGTTAAGGGTTCAAATAATAAAAATATGTAAAGAATAACGAAACAAGCATTATTCTCTGCCACTTGCCAAGTCAACCTCTTCCGCAGCCCTTTCCGCACCTCTCTCTTTCTTGCACATCTCCGCTCGTTTCTGTCCAGCGACCGCCAACACCGACGCCCCTACTCCATCTGCCAAACTAATCGCAACATGGGTTTGTCTGCTGAACAAACGGCTCCCACGCTATTCGGCGTGCCGCTGAAGTTGGTCTCTCTGTTCACTGTGAGTACTCGCCCAAACAGCAATCTTCGTCATCCCCACCTTGGTCTATCAAGTTACTAACACTTAATTTAGCTCATGATTCAGAATTCTTCACTAATTCTCGTAAGTGTTGAGAAATTATTTGTTATTGTCACATTTCGCTAACATTACAGGTCATGCATTATTCTCGAATTATGCCTGGATACGACTCAGAGTCTCGCTACTTTGCCTCGACTGCTGTATTGCTCAATGAGGTTCTGAAGTTCCTTTTCTCTCTCGCAGTTGCTGTTAAGCAGGCTGGCTTGAAGCCAACTCTGCGCGAAGTCTTTTCCAACGACTCTTGGAAGCTTGCTATTCCAGCCGCGCTTTACACACTTCAAAACTCACTCCAGTACACGGCCGTGTCAAATCTCGATGCGACTACATTCCAAGTCACATACCAACTCAAAATCCTCACAACTGCCTTTTTTTCTGTGACCCTACTGAAAAGAAGTCTGTCAAAACGCCAATGGATATCACTTGTCCTGTTGACTGCCGGTATTGCGATGGTCCAGGTCACGCCCGAGGCTTTCCATGATATTGTGTCTTCCGCCATGTATTTGATTAATGGCTCTACTACGGAGGTTGAGACTGTTGCTGAGAAAGCCAGTCGTCTATTGGTGCGCGCAGATCACGGAGGTGCTGAAATGGACCAGAAGGTTGGCCTCATTTCTGTGATCATAGCTTGTATGCTCTCTGGCCTTGCAGGTGTATATTTTGAGAAGGTTCTCAAGGGCTCAAATGCCTCTCTGTGGGTCAGAAACGTTCAGTTGAGTTTTTATTCTCTGTTCCCTGCCTTTTTCTTAGGGGTTCTTGCTAAGGATGGAGCTCAGATTGCTGAAAAGGGTTTTTTCCACGGTTACAACGGTGTTGTCTGGACCGCCATCATGCTCCAAGCTGTTGGTGGTATCGTGGTTGCACTTTGCGTGAAGTATGCTGACAACATTGCCAAAAACTTTGCCGCTAGTATCTCTATTCTGGTATCCTGCGTAGCCAGCGTATACTTCTTCGACTTTGTTGTCACAATCAATATTGTGCTGGGCGCTGGTGTTGTTATTTTTGCAACTTACCTGTATGCCCTGCCAGAGACTGTTACTCCCGCTGATCCCCTTCTGCCGAGGACTTCAACCCCGGGGAGAGAGTCAGCTACCGACAAGCGAGAATAAGCCATTTATCATGCAGCCTTAGCGAAGTGAAACACATACAAAACCCCTGCTGATAAATATTAGAGAAAGTCAACAATATACTTCATGCACACACACACACATACACACGCACACAATAGATACCGCTCCCAACTCACCTTGATAGCCCACCTTTTTATTTTTAACAACACTAATCAGGAGCCCGAGTGCATTAATATGGCAATATACATTTCGAATACATTTTTTCCCCAAGACACGACTGTATCTTTACAGTTGTGTTAAAGGTGATGGGAAGGTAAACATTTGCTAAAATTTTGGAATTAGCAATATTTAAGTACTTATAACTATCCGTATTGATGATCAAGCAAATGAAATTATTCCTCACCTCTTGCCGCTGGTTTTTGTGTGCTTACTTTGTATTTGTGTACGTTTTATCTCGCGTGATCACTATTGAGAAGCAATGTACCTTCTGACTTTTGGTCCTTGAGGTGCCGAATTATGGACAACGTTTAGAAGCCAAATGCATTCCAGCAAAAAAATAATAAAAAATAATCTCAAGAACGTCTAGCTCTTGTAAATTCTGCAATGAGATAATGAAATTAACAGATAACAAATATTCGATTATTCAAACTAACAAAAACAATATAAATCATATAATAGTGTAGAAATGATCAGCTTGGCTATGACTTCTCAGGCAAGGGCGAAACAGACTGAACCATCTCCGCCTCATAGACACGCACGTCTTCATCCTCCAGAGCCAAGGCCTCCTCGGGACCCCTGAAAGTCTTTCTGCCCTGCAGGAACCACAGTGCTGTCGAGTATGCCAGCACAATGGCAATGATAGCACAGGTGTAGTTCATTGTGGATGTCGTGACGGGGTTGAGTGTTGGAAAGAACATGGTGATGGAAATAAAAGTAAGCCAGACAAGAGCGATAATGTTGATTATTGGGCCACGAACCTGTCCAAGATTCCATGGGCGGTTGGGGTGTAGAGAAAGTCTATGGCGTCGTCCATGGAGGAGGCAGCAAAGAATAGGGATCGCATAAGTTACCTCGTGGCCAATAGTTGTGATGCTGATAATGGTGTTGTAAACGACGTCGCTTGACAAATAAAGCACGACGATGATGCACTGCACGAAACATGATACCATAATAGCAGGGATAGGCACATCATGTCTGGCTGATACCTTAGAAAACGTTTTGGGGAAGATGAAAGCTCCATCGCGAGCAAAACTGTAGATGGTACGACTATTAGCAAGGGTCATGGTGTTACCTGCAATAATGGCAGCAAGGGCAGGAACCAATGCCAAAATGATAGCTGCGGGTGTTGATCCTGTGGCGTTCTTAAGAAGCTGAATATAAGGGACAGCGGTGGGCGAATCCAGCAAGTCCTGGATGTTGAAAAGAGATGCACAGAGAGAGATGATGAAAAAGAAGCCATAAAGAATTCCAGTTCCAACGACTACCATCAGCGCTCTGGGTACACCAGTACTTGGGTTGTCCATTTCTTCTGACAAGTGCGTTACGGAGTCATATCCAGTGAAGGTATACGCACTCTGAAGCATGCCCAGAATAAAAACGTAGCCTTTGGACGAAAATCCAGTATCGTTAATATATTCAGTAAAGATGAATTTGGCACTTTCTCTCTCTCCTCTTGTAGTCACCAGTAATGTAATGACAGCAGCGACGCATGTCACAACATTAGCCACAAAGAGTGGAGACATTGACTTTGCTTGCCATGAGTTGCAAAAGATATTTGCCGCCAACGATAACAGAATAAGGCCGATGGAAGCCAAAACGTAGTGGTAGCTTTGAGGAATATAGCTTGGTTGGCCAAGATTGGCACAACCCAAAATCGTGAAAACGCCCTGGAAAAACGCAGAAGCTGCGAAAGCAATCTGCGCAAAGATATTGAAATATCCTGCATACCAAGATGCAATAACTCGGTAGCGCTTTGAACCAAGTTGGTAGGCCCACGAGCAGGGACCTCCTGCTAAGGGATATACAGCTGAGATCTCTGCCATAGATAATGCCACAATTAATGTGAAGATCGACACAATGATAAATCCCCAGACCAAAGCAACCGGGCCGCCTGAAGTAAGGGGAGAAGCAAGAGTATTTGCAATAGCACTCGGTGGGGTCAAAGTGACAATTCCAAATGCAATAAGAGCTGGAAGGGAGTAGTTCCGCTTGAGCTCCTGCTTGTAGCCAAGCTTTTCCAGTTGTTGCGAGGCACCAGCGTCTTCTTGTCTTTCAGCGTCCATTTTTGTTTTGTGAAGAATAAAGATTCGATCCAGGAGAGAGCTTCCGACTTATATACATAGCATGCATAGGTGTGGGGAATAACGAGAAGATAGGCTTTTCGCGATATGATAAGGCAAGTGATCTCCCCATATGGTTCATCTACAAGGCTGCAACGTCGGCTGGATGAAAAGATTGTAGCGGGGCTAGCTGGAGGTGTATGTGTCGGGTTTGAGACCTAACATAGTAGGAAATTCCGAGATTTAGAATACCACTTTTTGCTAATGCGGAAATTAATTCCGATTTGACATGAGCCATCTCTCATGAAAAAAAAAAAAGGCACACGATAGATGACATTAGCTACATATACTGAACCGCGCTTATGACAGATGGTGGCGTCCAGATGTTAACGGGCCTGACTATAGTCCTTCACATACAAGATCGGAATTCGAAGATCTGGGGCTGATGGAGGCTATCGATTGGAACATTCTCCCTCTTCAGCCGTGTCATTGCCCAATAAGAAAGGAAAATTCCGAGTTTTTAGTTTCCTGTTTAGTCCCACATACGGTATACATAATCACAGCAGCAACCCATATCGGATTGCGCTTGCCACTGGCAGCTGACATTAGTATCAAATTTTGCTCTCGAAAGAGACTTTCTCGTACCATTTCCCATTTACTACTAGTAGATTCTTGTTTGACTAGTCAGTCGAGTTGCATTTTGATTTTGTGTTGGGATAAGATTTCAAAGTTGTCTCAACGCCTGGCGGAATACACGTTCTCTTTCCGGACGGCTAGCTTCGGCATAAAAAAAGAATCTTTTAAGCGATTCATAAAAAAAAATCTTTTTAGCGTTTTTGTTTTAAAAAAATTTTCAAACGCTGTTTATCCTACTATAACAATCTTCATAGTATGGCACCTTCAGCATAAGGTGCACTTTGATTCCAACGTGTGCTTTATCACCCTTTTGCCGCAGTACTTTATCTCCTTTTTACGCGCGTCGAGGTTTTAATTTCCGTATCGACAGATCGCAGACTTACCAGCGGCCGTTGGCTCGTATATGACGTTTGCTTGAATAAAAGAAAAAAATGGGTCATGCCAGAATTGGAGCAGGGAGGCTAGTCATATGCGATTAGATAATTTGCTCCAATAGGAATTAAGAGTGATCGGGTAGTGTTAAAGAGCCAATGCTCAATGAGTTTTATTCGTGGTAGATACTCACAGGCGAGGGAAAGAGTAGAGTGATATCTCCTTAATCAAGTGCGCGAGGGCTGAGAGAACAACGACCACTAGGTAGTAGAGATTAACCAACCTGTTAGTGAAATGAGTATCTGTAAAGCGCATCGCATTGTCAGAAAGTGCAACAAGCTGATTTACAGCCTCGCTTCTAAAAGAAATTTAACCACCGATTTTCATGTTTGTCTTACCATCTAACTCCACGTTTTATTCTCCGATGCTTACCTAGTATACAGAACTACTTTAGCATGTACGTCCTCTTAAGTATATAGTTATATTCAGCTAAAAACGACTCTGAATTGCACATTGAAGATTTCCAGTCTGAATAGTTTTTATTCTTCCGTGGTACAGAACAACTTGATCTGGTGAATGCCATTTGGAGTCCATTTCTTGGCTTTCAACTGTATCAGACTCTTTATAACTTTACGTTCAAGTATGTTAGTTATTTGCCCTATTGTTGAAATTTGATTTATCTAATGAATTTTGAGGTCTTTTCGTAAAGAGATTTGGGGAGCAAGATTGAAGCAAACTCTAAAGCCTGCAAATAGACTGGAAATACGTGAGCCCGATGATAATAACAGTCAAGCAAGACTGATTTCAGTAACCAGTCGTCATCGTCTTTTTTGAAAAGCCAAACTTGTGAAGCATGGCGTATAAAACGAATGAGGGGAAATGAACAAATGTTTACGCGGAAGAGAATCAGGTTTTGGCGCCGATGGTTCATATACAACTAGAGCCTTGCCGCCTAAGAAATACTTTCATCTAGAATATTAAAAGTGTCTTATCCAGCGCTATGCCTTTTAAACGAGTGTAGGCATTTGGCATGAGCTAGTGTCATGAATGCAAAATTATTAGATCGGTTAATGAAATCATTTGCCGTTTTGCGTAGTTGAAGTTCTTTACATGGCACAAAGATCAGGAAAAGTTTCAATCTAAGCTTCTATAAGCAATCCAGTTTGTGTTGTTACACCAATTACGAAGAATATGAAGGTCTATTTACTCTTTTGTGTCTGAGTTCATTGCACTCGACTAATAATGCTGACCGTGTGTGTGCTTCGTGAGTCCGTCACATCGGTGAGCTTTGATACCACAGAGTTAAGACTGTGAAGCTGAATAGCTTACAGATAGTTGTTTAACAATAGTGTGTGGAAAAAGAAGAAAGGAAACCTTGCCTTCAGCAATTGAAAACTCTAGGTGGTGGTTGCCCCTTGCTCGCATTGTTTATGCCCTATCCATGGGATCGTGATCCCTGATCGTGATTTTTAAATGTAGTCAATGGAAAATTAGTGGCAATGGTTTTTCACTGATGAGTGTAGCGTGTCAAAAGCTGACAATTACGAAAAACTATGTACTCTAAAACTTTCAGGGGAGGCATAGAGAGTAAATCTCTGTTTTCGAAATTTGGATCAAAGTATGCTGCTCTGATTGTTCGGGAGGTCATCTCGCACAAGCTCTAAAGGGTGTGCTTCTTTGATGGAAAAGTCACTGGTGAGCCACACAGAGAACAAGTTCGACTATTACGCAATCAATCAATTGACGGCCGACATGACAGGTATATTTTGGCACGGTAATTATCTTCTTCCTTTCAATCGTTATCAATCGCTACCAATCTTGCTGATATCTCGATACCAGTGATTGCATGGCGAGCGAACCCTACGGGCACTAAACCCGTTGAGGATTCTTGGGTTCATCTCAAAAGAAAACTGGTCACCAAATATCCCGAAATGCCTGGAGCAAAAGGCTGATATTGCTTCTGGCAGCGAGTAGCTTTCAAACAGTCTTTTGACGATATGGAACGAGATTCACCAAATATGACTACCGATTATCCCCGTGGCGAAATCTCAAGGTAGTGCACTTAAGTACTAACTTACACCACATGCAAGCTCTACTTCACCCATGTGCAAATATATGATTCGTAAGTAGTATTTTACAAGATAAAGCGCATTTTGGTTGAGCGTCGTGATTTGGCGTGCACAGTGGGCTAGGGGTTTCGCCCGATAGCCTGATAACACCGGAATCGGAGTAAGGATTCCGCAAGCCATGGTGGTACTGGTATCTAAAATACATGTTGCAAAGGTCCCAAAGTGAATTTCTGGCAAGATTTTTTTGTTGCCTGTTCCAACTATAGAGTTGATCAACGTGTGCCTCTGCCTCCGCGCTAAGCACCTGTAAGCGGTGACGGCCCAATGCCACTATATCGCGGCTGGTTCCAAGTATTTGGTGGTCAGCACTCACGTGTTTTCTAAGGTGATGTTCTGAATTCAAACCCGCCGGAGATCGTGGCCGGCTGCAACCAAACGTTGAACTCCGGAGCGCGTAGATGTAAAAATATTCTAGCGTAGATCTTTGCCCTCTTCACCTGCATCTACGATACTGTGGGCAGACTTTAGCATGTGGACTCTTTATGGAACACGTGTATTAGAGTCTGTCTGTATTCCAACGTTTTCAAATGTTCGCTATATACATTTCAACGGTATGGGTGTAAAATGCCATTCGTACATGTGCCCTTTCCAGTCTGCATCCATGTTGTGTGCCCCCTACATACAGTCTGCGATTAAAATGATGAATGGCTGACAGTGAGAGCAACAATCAATCAATTGACATCAACCATCGTCTGCGTGCAAATTAATTATGGCCGGCCGTTGCCTTGCCTTCAGAATTCAAAATTCAGCTTGCCGCTGCGATCAACATTTGAAGTTCCTTCAAATAATGAACTCCACAGAACGCCCAATACGGTAAACAGTAGAAAATAATGCAAGTATGCGAATAATATCTCCTGTGTACATGTATGTAAGTTGATACTCCTTGAAGCCTCAGTGGCTAGCATTTCGCGATCTCAAGGGCTCTTTCCAAAGATGCCTGCAAAAATCAATTGCTCAGGCGTGGAACCCTACTTGATAACGATCCTGCGAGTGGGGCCCCGCGAGGGATAGTGACAGCATGCTTTGAACTTGAAGCGAAGGGAGGCGAGGCGAAGATGTCTCAAAACCCCACTAGTATGAACACTAGAGCAATTGCTATCTATCTTTTAGTGCTTTGTAAATGTGAACAGAGCATGCACTATACAAGAACACAATCATTGATTGCATGTGTCCTGTCTCGGATCTTCAAAACTACTATAGTACACCTCAAGCACTTGGGGTTATCCAAGTGTTACGGCCAAAAATATTTTCTCTTCAAAATAGTAGTGCACCTTAAAATATTATTATGCCTTCGTTCGAACTAGTAAGGACTGTAATATCAAACTGTACTTTGTGCGTGTATAGTACGTACACCGGAATTTGAGATATCAAGGGTTTCATTATACAAACAACATTTGAATGTTATATAGTACGCAACTGCAACGGATCGGAAGAAAGTTTCGAGTGAAAAGACGGATAAAGTTGGCCTTCATTGGAGCCAAAAGTTCAAGTTGCGCAGAGGTTCAAGGAGCCCGATCGGTTGTTGCAATAAAGCAGATATTCAATAAGGATATGGCCCAGCGGGTCCAATAACCAGGATTCTCAGAAGAGTGTCAGTCAGCAATTGATGTTCAACCTTTGAGAATACCAGTTCTGGATTAAATTAGCTGAATGAGAACAGCTCAATCCAGTTCTTTCGTCACAAATATAAAAGGCACAAAGGCCTACGTATGTCTTGGCCCGGCCCGTACAGGTGTCCACCAGCTACATTTCTCTCGCCTTGACTTTCCTGGATCCCTTATATTCCACGCTTTTGAGCTCTAAGCTTGGTTCCCAAGACGGCTGAGAACCGGCACGAGCCTTCCTCCTTTTTTTTTCCTCCAAGGAGGACCTTCTGGTTTTGAAGGGCATTTTTGATTCAACCGTTTTTCTCTAGCCAAGCTCTACTTCTTCTTTTCAGCTGAACACTTAATATTAAAAATAAACACAAGGAAGGGCATGCTCGCTTTTGTCCACCGTACGTACTTGTCTTTTTGTTTATATTGCACATGTATACCGTATTCTCGTCGCTTTTGCGCGGCGTGGGCCTTTGAACCTTTGTTCAACCCAAAGCATTGAGCGAAACGTCCACCATGGCTGGTATCTAGGCACCAGACTTTAGTCATTTCAAAGGTTCTTTATTACACGACTTCTTTACCACTAGCACTCGTTGTACCAACATTGAAGTTTCTGAATTGTCATGTTTTTGACGCTGCCGTGTGTGGTGGGCTAAGCTATTCAGCCAGCCATGCATCCCAGGTTGGGTCCTTTATGTGGTTCAGCCGCGCGCACTAAAAAAAAAAAAGGGCATGGTTGGTAGACTTCGTATCACGATGACGTTCGCCAACTTAGTACGCGTGGAATACGCTAAAACTATGAAAATGGCTTTATAAAGGACCTAAGAATGGAATCGAGCCGGTAACTACATGATCTGATATAGATACGTTTGTCTCTGTTTATTCTTATGGCTGATGGTCATTGAGGTTGGTGCTTGCTTTAGGTATACGGTTTTTTATTGTGCACTCTTACATGTAGGCGAATTGCTCTTTATACTCGGATCCATGAATATCTTCGAGTATGTCGCCGTCGGTCGTCTTGGCATAATAACAAGCAGCGAGTCGGAACGAACTCTAAACAATTCACAACATTGAATGCACTGGTATGATTGCTTCCAGCAAGACGTCTCGCAGTGACAGGCAGCAGTGGTCACCAAGCCAGCCTCGGATCTCCAATTAATTCGGAGTGACTTGCACTGTGCATTGTTCGGTGCATCACACATCGCATTCCATTGCTGGAGCCATGCAATTTGAATTAATTCTCCCCAGTGTGGATGCCAACCACAGACCGGTCCAGGTACGCTGGCACGTATCGTGTCAAGGGTGTAAGAATAACTCGGATGCAGCAGCTTTTTATAGATAGAACTCTCATGTGCAGCCTTGCCACTGCAGAAGAGACAACAGCTGCTGGGCACTGTGGGCCGTACCGCTGCGCAAAGTCATGTAAATGCATCAATTTAAGTGGGATAAGTGGGATTCGAATACTTTGAAGATATAACAAAAACTGCACAGTGCCAGTGGCTAGTATACTCGCGCCTCAGGCGGGGTGAGCGCAAAGATCAGTGCTTCCAGAGTCCATCGAACGTTCAAAGTTTTGTTGTAACTCGTGCACCTGTGCGTCCCGTCCGCGTGTGTGATCGTGGGTACTAGCTCCACACACATGTCAGCACCTGTCAAACCCGCGCGCGGATCGCGAGTGCGCCAACAAAAACAAAACTGCAGCAGTTCCAGCCTTGAGATGCCCAGACGGTGTGCGGTTGGTTCGACCAAACAAACCACCCCGTCAGTGCGCATTCAAAGTTTTAAAACGTCATTCAATGTTGACTTTTTCAAAGTTCCAGAATTCATTAAAAAAAAGTTGTTTGTTCTTCCGCTTGAGCTCGCCCTCATCGCCTCTCACTGTGCGATGCATGGAACTCGCACAAAGAAAAAACAAGCAAGCAAGGACCACGTACGAGTGACCGATGCCAGCGTATCTACACTGTGGAGTACTTTGAAGCTGGCGGGTGCTGATGCTGGCGTTTTAGCACGTCCGGGGTCTTTTTTTCAAAAAAAGGTCAAACAAAAGGGCTTTGTGCCCATGGTCCCAACGCCCGGCCCATCCACCTTTAACCTCGCGCGCCCTCCCAAACATTGCAAGTCACATAGAAAACGCAACAACAAACCATTTCACATGCACGCCAAAATAGCTGGGGCTGGTTCCCTCACGAAGTATACATACTGCTGGCGCTATGTATGAATCATTTGATATCAAGGCAAGCAATCCGTACTAGTAAGCTTGGATGCGCCTGTCATTTTGACGTTTATAGGCACGAAGATGGCATGCACGTCTGGCGCTCCATGGTGAATTGATGTCAAGCAAGTACACGCCCTTGCAATGACGTAGGAGAGGCGGCGTACTCACGAACGACAGTGCGCTGGGTGATGCTTCGAGTCTCCGCTTTGAACTCTTGCACAAGTACAAAGAGACAATTGCACTTGGTTTGGTATATTGTCACCACTCTGTAGTCACGGAGTCACTTGCCCGCATGTTTAGCTTACCATGTCCTGTTTCGTCAAGTGAAATCACGATTTCACTTTTTCAGTCAACAACAATGAAAAAAACTAAATAAAGTAGAGGCTCATGCGTACATAGGATCCGAGCTTGAACCGGTCTTTTTCTGTTGAATGGTTTCTCCATGACTCTTTGTAAGCCCAAGTCCACGTTGGCTGACCGCGAATCTAAGCTTCTTCGGTGCTGGCCATTCAAGGGGCACAGCTGAAACTTGTTCCTGTACTACATCACTCCAGGGTCATACTGTATGTAGTCGCAATATATGAGCTCCTCGTTAGACTCTACTGTAGGTGCATTTACATTCTTTCAGCTGCTGAATTTCTAGGCCTGCAGTGCCCGTGCACGACACCTGGCTAAACCTCCAAGCCAGGGCATATACGCGTCGCTAAGTAGTATTCTAGAACGACGTCGGAAACTAACTAGTCGCGTTCAGCCTCAAGTGCTTCCTCTTCCAGTGGCGGCCGTCGATTTGAACTGAGCGTAGTCGGTGCACGCTATTCAGGTGTGCTGAATAGGGCACGCGACGCGCCCGCGCACGCATAAAAGCGCTAGCACAACATGTATATACTAAAAGTAACCCTTACATGGTGAATATGTATACGCGGGATAACCAGACAGGCCGGCCGGAGCGATTGCGAACGATTCAAAGTTCACAGTTCGGACGCGCCAGCTAGCTTGAGGGTCTTGAGGTGTTGCACGAACTATGAACTACGGCGTGAGTCTGTGGCAGAATGTCAAGCAAAGCATACAGGCCATGAACTGGGTACATGGAATGTCTGGTTTGAGTACTAGCTAGTATCGTTGATCTACGCGTTGTAGGGATGGAGGGTGGTGGCTGGCTGCTGGCCAACGACACGAACTGCGAGTGTTTAGAATAGTCAACCCCGCCATCCAAAAGTTTTGAAGCTTACCAGGCTTGATCATGATGATGTCGAGTGTCAGCGCAAACGCCGTCACGGTGATATCAGAAAGGCCAACTGGCAATAAAAGGTCGAGTGTTTCATTGAATGTCAATTAAGGAGAACCTTTGAACTTTGCGGTGCGTTCAAGGAGGCGAGGAGGTCGAAAGCCCTGCGCGCTCAATGCGTTCGGTGCGCGTGGGAGCGCATGTAAGTCAGGGCAAGGGTGTTTTGCTTAAATAAGCACTGTAAAGCTTATAATAGATCTGCCGTATGTGTACCAGCACCGCTCAAGTGCTGGTTCCGCCGTTGTCGGCAGAGTGCATGCTGGCATATGCATAAAATCAGCATGTTAATTGCGTTCACTCTGCCGATCCTTACCGTGTTGTTATGCATACTAGTACATAGGGATTTCCCAGAATAGAAATAAAACGGTTGCAAAGGGCTGTCAGTTTTGGCGGTGCATGCATGCGGAGTGGATCCGAGCCTCAGCGCCAAGTCGCGCGAGCAAACACGTGCGTGCACATGTGAGTATGCATGCGGTAGGCTGGTAGGGGTAAGAAGTGCATGTGTGCATGTGTGGTATGAGCTGGGACACACCACACATCAATGTATGGGCGAAGAATAGAGAGCGCACGCGTGTGAGCAGCAGAAAGTGACGATGGCAAGGATCTGAATATACGAGAACACGAATCCCAGCAGCTCTTCATGTTTCAAGGCATGGATTCAAGTCGTGGATTCAAGTCGTGGATATGAACCACGACTCCAAAAATACTTGAGTTGTTCGTCATGACAATGCCTAGCACTTGATCACCGGTGTGGCCCGTTGCCTTACGACGAGAACGACACCGCTGGCAGCTAGTAAGCGTGCACGGAGTGAGAAGTCGAAAGAGGCCATGATCAAAGTTGCGATGGCCAGTAGCTGCTAGTAGTACACTGCTCTATCCACAGTGCTGGGACGCAGTGCACCGTCAGCACGGACGCCTACAAACGGGAAGTTGTCAACTTGTGTGTACTTTCCAATGGCGGACGGGTGGTGGTGCTGAGGCGGCCCTACCACTCAAGTGCTGTGTGTGCTGTGTCTGGCATTCAAGCTGATCAAGGACCAGCAGCAGCAATACATCCAAGTTCCCATCACCGCCATGATCAATTGATGGCTGAGGATTCGTTTTTGCTCTTCACACGCGCGTGGCGGTTGGTTTGGCTGCAGTCCCAGAACAAACTCAATGAACTTTTCTTTTTTCATCCACCACCCCCGCCAACCACGCGAATTTCTCGCTTCGGCGGCCCTTCTTTTCTTTTTTCCACTGGAATTATTATTCCGCCGACTTCATTTTCATGCAGAAATAAAAAATATTTTTTTTTTATTATTTTGGCACTGGGAACTTGCTTTTTCAGCACCGTTTCTTTTCCACACACTCTCAACTCTGTGATTCTATATCAATTTCGCTTTTTCTGCTCTTCTTTCCAAAAGCTTTTTTAATTCTTCTTTTTCTTCTTCTTCTTTATATCCTCGTTCTCACCAACCTCTTCGCAAGCCTTTCTCTTGTTCTCAAGGCTTCAGCAACTCGCTTCTTGTTCATTTTGGTCTGCTGCGTCCTCCGCTCAAGCGTCTTCGCTTCTCAGAGTTTCTCATCTCCCTCCGCCGTTTTGATTCTTTTGGTAAGTTCGGCTGGTTGTCTTCTTTCTCTCTTTTTTCATGGAGACCATCTCTGCTGGTGCGCTGAACAAAGACCCTTCAGCCTGCCTCTCTCTTCGAATATATATACCAACGGGCCTCCTCCACCGACTCTCCTGCCAACATTTGAACATCGTCTAACTTTGCAATAGCCAGCCAGTGCTCCGTGTCTCTCCTTTCCCGTACCACCCTCCCCCTCCGACGCTCCTTAACACGTTCCTTACCATGTCCGATAGAGCCGCCCTCGACATCTTCGTGAGGTCTCCTGTCTCGCAGAGCATGATCTCTTACCTCGCATCGACCACCTGCTCCGTAATCCAATGCGACGTCTCGCCAACAGACTCCAGCTCTGCCGTCTACCCTAGTCCTCCTTCGTCCCCAGGTGCTTCCAGCTCTTCTCGCACACTCAACAACCTCCCTTCCCTCAAGACCTTCATCAACAACCTCGTAACTCGCTCAAATGTTCAAACCGCAACACTCATGTCCTCTCTCGTCTACCTTGCAAAGCTCCGCGCGCGCCTGCCACCCCTCGCTCGCGGCATGAGATGCACCCGCCATAGAGTCTTCCTGGCCTGCCTCATCATGGCCGCAAAGAACCTAAACGACAGCTCGCCCCAAAACAAGCACTGGGCCAAGTACACCATGGGCCTGTTCAGCGTCGCCGAGGTCAACCTCATGGAGAAACAGCTCCTGTTTCTTCTAGACTGGGATCTCAGAGTCCACGAGCGCGATCTCTTTGACCTGTTTGCGCCCTTCTTGAAACCCATCAAGGACAAGATCAAGCGCGACCAGCAGGACCTCTACTACGCAGCAAAGCTCAAGCAGCAGAAGCAGCTCCAGGCCCAGGCGCAATCGCACGCCCCGGCCAAGGCCCCGGTCGCCGTCCAGCAGCAGTACCAGACCCAGCAGGTGCCCACAAAAAGATATCGCGCCTCGCAACAACAACAACAGTACACGCCCCAGCCCCACCAACACCCAACCACCCCTGGCTACCCGGTCAACCTCGCATCCACCAAGGCCGCCGCTTCGCATTACCAGACACCCCCGGAGTCGCCGTCGCTCCGCCGTCGCCAACGCTACAGCCTGCCTCCGCCTGCGTACGTGTCGCACAGCAGCTCCAGCAGCTCGCTCTCCAGCAACGACAGCAGCAGCAGCTCCAGCAGTGACAGCAGCAGCAGCTCCGGCAACGACAGCCCGGTGACGCCCGACTACTACGCCCACAGATACCAGTATCCGCAGCACCAGTTACAGCAGCAGCAACTGACTCCGACTAAGCAGTATCCTGTGGCCATGTACCCTACGCAGTCGCCGGTGCAGTATCGCAAGGCGACAGGGACCCAGCAGCAGCATCAGCAACAGCAGCAGATTGCCGCCATGCAGTACCATGCCATGCATGGACGCCGGTGGCAGTCTGCCAGTGGAGTCAACATAATCCAAGCCTACCACTAAAACAACAACCTTCAAATGTTCTCGACATTGAAGGGCTAGATCTTGGGTCTCTCTTTTTTTTTCAATGGTTATACTGTACAATATTCGGTTTCGTTACTTGACATTTCTCGCTCATGGTTCTTTTTTTCTCACTTCATTCTTCTTTCATTCTTCATACTTCATTTTTCATTTTTCAACTGGTTTTTTCTTCGTTTTTTTTTGATATTTATTTTAGATTTTGTTTCATATGTAAATTGTATCAGTATTTCATATTATATAGGTTTCTTTATAGGAATAGGAAAATGCCCTAGGAGGGTTTGCAATATAAGGAGTTCACTTGTTCAATTCTCATGTTTTTCATTGTTTGGTTGGAACTGCATGCATAGGCCCTGGCCTGGCGACGGCGGATCAGGGGCCAAAGTTGCGTATTACGCGTATTACCTAGCTATTGCCGGAACATAATGAACTACATATTCAACGCTTGTGTCTGAGATTGTTGATAAAAGAGTTAAACACATTTTCCTAACAAGGACAAGTTGACTTCGATCGAGCTAAAAAACCACAACATGAGTTAGACAGGCCTGAGGTCTAATTTGTGGGCTTGATTTCGGCATGTTTGACCATGGCTGTACTTCAAGAAAAGACATGAAATCTGTGCGGTAGCTTTTACAAGTGTGAAAACCTAACTTATGAGTATACTGCTGGCGATAAACGATTGCCTTGCCTCTAAACACAAGTGGAAACACCAAAAACATCTCTATCTTGGAATTACATTAGTTACATAGCACTAGTGCGCGCTGCTCGATAAAGCTCTCAATATCGCTACAACTGAATTACTGTTTTCAGATCTAAGAACAGTCATTTGTAGCCAACTTTGCGCGTGCCTAAAAGATTTATTACACTTTTCAAAAACTTTCAAGGCGGATTAAAGATCTACAAACTCTTTATCTATTGTTTGTTCTTTATCTCGCATTATATACAAATACGGGCACTAACGGCCAGCTTCGAGTTTTTCGGTTCAACTATATACAACTTTTTTTTTTTTCCTCCATGAATTTAGGCCTTGCCTGCCGTCCGGCCCATCAACTCAATCACGTTCTCGACGTTCTCCCGTCTTTCAGCACAGCACGGTACACATCTCCATCCACGCGCGTCGCACACCCGCTTTAGCTCCATGTACCGCTTTTCGCTGCCTTCCATGTCTGCTTTGGTTCCGACCACCAAGACCCGCTTGCCTTCCATGCGGGTCGGCCCGAGCTCGTTTACAAGCAGGTCCAGGTCGCCGACAACGTTGTGGGCCGGACCCTTGTCCTCGAGACTGATGACAAAGACAAGACCGCCCGACCGTTCAACGTGCCGCAAAAAGTCAAGACCCATGCCACGGTTCTCGGAGCCAGCGCCTTTGATGATACCGGGAATGTCGGCTACTGTAAAAGCAGGGCGCGCCAGACCCAGCGAGATGGTGCCAACCGTAGGCCGGAGCGTTGTGAATTCCCAGTGCCCAACGCGCGGGCGTGCCCGCGAAATGGCTCTGAGCAGCGTTGACTTGCCGGCATTTGGTAGGCCTACCAAACCCAGGTCTGCAATCATCTTGAGCTCCAATAAGAAAAACGCGGTGAGGCCGCCACGACCTTTCTTTGAGAATCGGGGGTTCCTGATCATCTGTGTGTGGAAATGCGTGTTACCAAGTCCACCACGGCCACCGCGTAGAAGAAGCAGTGGCGGGCCCGGCTTGCTAAGATCAACGCCCTCGATTGGGAAGTAGTCTTCGCCTTCCTCCTGGGCACGCATTTTGCGGTCGTGCGTACGTACACGGTCACGGAGCTGCAAAAAATACTCACGCTCGCTCTGGTACGCCTCGCCCTTGTCGCGGAATATCCAGCCCTCGCCGTCGGCGTAGACCGCGCGGGGGATTTTGATACCTAGCGGTACTGAGCGGTCAAACTCGTCAATCACACAGTCCACCTTGACGCGCAGACTGGGAACGAGCGTTTTCTTTGACGATGTGGTTGCGTCTTCAGTTCCCACAAGTTTGGTCTTTTCGACCCTCCAGGCTTCATAAGATTCCTTAGGGTCTGGTATCCATCGGACAACCGTGCCTACGGGGACCTGGAGGAGCGTGTCTTTGCCTGCGCGGCCATTCAAACTCGCCATAGAACCAGGGCGGCCATCCTCACTTCTGTAGTGGAACCGCAGTTTGTGTAGGGATGTCTCGCCGGGGACAGCTTGGATATACACAGACCCGCCTTCGCCACCGTCTCCTCCATCTGGCGGTCCTTTGCTTCGACCAGAATCACGGAAGAATGAGACCTTACCGTCGCCACCTTTTCCAGACCCTAATTTCAATATCTTGATATCCGTAAACAGATTTGTAGATGAACTGTCAGAATCACCAACGCCCTCCCAGACTCTCTGACGTGTTCTGTAACCTTCAATAGAGTATGGGAGTTCGTAAAGTAACGGGCGGAGTGGAACGATAGGATCATCGACCTTGCCCGAATTAGAGAGCGTCTCTAAAGATTCATAGATGATTTCGTCTTCCTCTGGTTGTTGCATGTCCATGGCTGCCCATTCATCATCTTCTTCGTACTCTTTAACAGCTTCGGTCCCTCCTTCGGTGGTCTCAAATCCCTCCATTTCGGCCGCCAAAGCCTCGCGCTCCAAAGCTTTAGCAGCTTTCACTTCTTTTGCATATGGCCCATCTTCGTCAAACTCGCGGTGATGTTGCCTAAAACGTACTACTGTCGAGGCCACCCCTCGTCTAGCGACATACTCTACTGGCACTCTTATCGTTGGCCTCGTAATCGCAGACAGTCGCAGCACTTGTCTAATCATGGTAGTTTTGTTGATCTATGTTTTGCAACAGAAAAACACGAAAACTTTTTGACTTTTGTTCAACCACCACAAATTTCATCCCATCTACCACTCTGTCAGCGCAACCAAATATGGCAGATTCAATGGATATCGACAGCCCTTCTGAAGCCACGGCGGCTGCCACTCCCGCGCCTGCTGACAAACCGCGCTCGAAACGTGGTGGCTCCAAGCCAATTCTCAAGGTCTCGGGCATCCAGCGCGTCGACAACAATCTCAAAAGCACGTTGTTTGGAGGCGCCGTTCAGATCAACCAAAAGAATTACTACACAGATTACTTGCGTCGCGATGACCAGATCATGTTCTATCGCGAATGGAACGAAGAGCAGAAACGGTTAAAAGAGCTCAAGAACAAGCCACAAACGACCTTGCCTACCGCTGCGGCAACAGGTCCAGCAACCACTCCCAATGGAACACCAGGTGCCACCCCTGTGCCTACCGGTATCGACGAACAAGGAACAAATCTTGGAACTCCTGAAGAGAAACAGCCTTTGGGGTCCAAGACAATTGTGCTTCATTTTGGGTCGCGCAACCTACGGCTGGGCCTCGCGTCACAGGCTTACCCCAAAGTCACGGCGAACGTAATTGCACACCGCCTGCAACCTGGCGAGAAGGAGCCTACACCCCCTGTGTTACCAGAGCGTGACGCGACGGCAGAGACTGCAGATTTAATGTTTGGCGAGGAATTCAAGGATGCTCATGCTGCCGTCTATCGCGATTTTCGAGAGCGCATGCGCTTTTATAAACGACGAGTCGTGCCTAACTCCCATGAGTTGGTTGTCTCTTACAACAAAAGAGTTCGAGACCCGGAAACCATCCCGGATCATAACGACCCCGGCCGTATTGAATGGACAGAACCGGGAGGTGCAAAATATGTGACGGGGGCTAGAGCTCTGAGAATTCCAAAAGAAGAGGGATACAAGCTAAGGTGGCCAATCCAGCATGGAATGTTCAACGAACAAGCTTACAGTTCACAACAGGAACTGTTAGGCGACATTAGCTTGATCTTGGTAGACGCACTGGAGCGTGAACTGGGCATCAAGTTCAAAGAATACGAGCAGTACAATGTGGTGTTTTTGATTCCGGATCTTTTCCAAAAAACCTATGTTGAGAGCATGATTTCGCTACTATTACAAATGGGCCTAGCCAATGTGTGTGTGTTACAGGAGAGCATGGGCGCAACGTTTGGTGCAGGCGTGAGTACTGCGTGTGTGATTGACGTGGGCGCACAAACCACCAAGATCAGCTGCATAGAAGAAGGTATGATCATCCCAGAATCCCGGGTGAACCTGAAATATGGCGGCGATGATGTCACCTTGGCTCTCACCAAACTCTTCCTAAAGTCCAGCTTTCCATATGATGAAATTAATCTCTCACGGCCTTATGACTTTACGCTAGCTGAGGAGCTGAAACACAAGTATGCGACGACCAACGATGCCGATATTACCGTGCAGCATTATTCGTTCTACCAAAGATCGCCTGGCCTAGTTGCGACACGAAAATTCGAGTTCAAGACGTTTGAAGAGGTCATGCTCGCCCCACTGGGCTTCTTTTACCCAAACATTTTTGATCAAAAGCTCAAGCGGGAAATGTACTGCACCAAGCCAAATGGAGAACAAGCAAGATATAGTATATTCCCAAGATCGGTTGACATTTATGAGGATGGCGTCTACAGTGATCCTACCTCAGCGGCACAGATTGCCATTACAAAGGGAGCGTTGTCTATTTATGCCAAACCAAGCGAAGAGGCAGCAACACCGGCCGTCCAAGGTGCTACACCAACTCCAGCTACCGCCGACCAAGACGATGCTACCATAGAAAAAGTGTCCAGTTCTGCTGCTTCAGCGGCATCGCCCAACGACGACCCTCTCCAAAACCCACTTGTAGGACTTGACCACGCCATCATCGAAAGTATAACGCAAGCTGTCTCGCAAAAGGCATCCATGGAGCCTGGCCCTGCTCAACACGCGGCAACTATACAGCTACAACAAAACTTCTACGAGAACCTGCTTATAGTTGGCGGAGCAGCAGCAAAGCTTCCTGGCTTCAACAGCGTTTTGACCGATCGTATCAGTATGTGGCTAACACATGCAGAGCGCCCACTCAAGAGCACAGGAGGCACCGGCGGCGGCGGTGTTAGCGGCGATATATTGGTGATGCCTGCACCACGTGAAATGGATCCCCAGGTCCTGACGTGGAAGGGTGGCGGTGTGTTTGCGAAACTGAAGATTGTGAATGAGTGCTGGATCAGCGCGCGGGACTGGGATAGACTTGGCGCAAGAAGTTTGCAGTACAAGGCGTTGTTTGCCTATTAAACGCATGGTATGGGATTTTTTTTTTAAGAATGGTTTATTTATGTAGACAAGAGAGAAAGAAAGATGAATACATTTGAGCTATGATCTGATTAACGAGCGTGTTTAAACGGATACAAAACGAAATACAGTTCGAGCTCTAAAGAACGTGGTACGAGTGATATTTACAAATTAATGGTTGAACTTCAACTAATTTCCTGTGCTATATACGCGTATTGTACAAATCTGATCTTGCTAGGCATAAGATCAAATCTGTTTTTATTATTATTATTATTTGTTATTTTTCAGTTCTAAGTGAGTGTTTTCCAAACTTGCACAAGTTTACTGACCAGGAAGCAAAATTGTTTTCATTTACTAGAATACTCAATTCGCACAGACACCTGGGACCCATTTGCATTCTTTCATGAACATGAACAAGAATTGTATTCTTTTTAATTTTTTTTTTTTTTTTTTTTTTTTTTTTTTTTTTTTTTTTTTTTTTTTGTTTGTAAGTCTTGCCCTTGATACTGCAAAATCTTACTCTTTGCTGCTAAGATTAACTACTTTCCTTCTGAATTTAATTACCTATTGTTTTTGACATTCTCTTCCGCAGATTAATAACACTCATAAGTCTCAAAAGAAGGATTCAACTAAAGGTGAAGCAAAATATTTGCGCTATGCCAAAGGGGCACAGTGAAAGCCAAAAAGAAAGTGACAACCGAGGGATTCGAACCCTCGCCTCCGAAGAGATAGGAACCTTAATCCTACGCCTTAGACCAACTCGGCCAGATTGCCCAATTTCTTGAAAGTGAAAAATTACTGTTATATTTATTTTGATGCGACAATTCAATTAAATAAATTCCGAATTTAGCGGAATAAAAGCCAGTCAAACAAAAATAATTAACACATCTTCACGTGCTGACATTTAGTCTTTATTTTATTTTTGTCTTTATATGATTATGAAAGTTCATTTTTTTATAAAGCGTATTGTCAGTCTTGAACAAAACAAAGTCTTTTACATAGAAGTAGCGCACTCCGCTCTATTTGGTTGAAGTCCAAGTACGAGCTACCTAAATTATGACAGTACATGTACATACAATTGTTGGTCAGATGTAAAATTGTATCTACCTAAAGGCACGAAGGCCAGTGGACTTTTTTCTTTTTGCCTTGTCGCAGCTTTTCACTACAATAATCAGTTAACTAAAAAAAAAAATAAATGGTTTGATTGCATATTTGGAGGTGTAAAAAAAGGCACTGTCAATAGGATGCTAGTGAAATAGGAACTTGAAATCCAAGTCTCTCTATTATAGCAGGAATACTGTAGGCTATTGAACCTGATTCAAATTCGAACACATCGGCAAATATCAGACACGTTAAAAGCAGCAGTGGTATCTTTCATGGGACTAGGGGGCTCTGGAACCCTCTAATAGAAACGGAAGCAGAATTATGTGATACCAACCAAGATTATTAGGCTTATATACCGGCTAGCCACATAAAATTCAGCGACATGAACACTCGATACATAACAGAAGGTTTTTAACACTTTTTTTGATCTAAAATCCATTTTGACATGTCAAAGCAAGTTTGTTTCTATTGAGGTCATCTCACCTCGCTGAAAAAAAGAGGATTTAATTGCGACCCTGAGCAAAATCAAATGAGAAGAAAATTACTGAGTGAAATATGCTCTTTAAAATCCATGTTGATTCAATAATTACTGAGACCGTTTTTCACCACAGTTGCAATAGATGGGCTGATAGTAGCAAAGGAACGTTAGCATGGGCAACTTATAAGTTATATATTATGTATTCTCTTTTCAACGTTTCCTGACATGTCTTCAACAGAAAAAGTCTAAAGAAAGCTGTTTCATTGTCTCTGCACCATTTACCTGCCTTTTCTATTAAAGCTCACAATGAATAATACTCAAGTGTGGACTGTTACTCTAACGAGCTATTTTTCCCATCGGTAGCTTTAAATTGTCCCATTTCAGTGATACTACTAGAAGTATATAAACGTGAGATAGGGGATTAAATAATTTGCTACCGAAACAGTCATATATTAGCTCATATTTTTTATGATTTCAAGTGTTTTGCGATCGGTAATGATCAACCTCTTCGTTGCCCCATTTATATGGTGTTACTAGATATGTAATACCTCTATAAACATCCAATTTGACCCCTTGGTATGTGCCACCTTTGTTTCATATGCATTTCTGGCACCATGGCAATTTGCTCGTGGCTGGTATTCCGTTGAGCCAAGGCACTCCTCTGATGGGATTACACTTCCTGTTGATTTGTATTAAAACCAACTTCCTTCAGAGCCATCTGGGAGCTGGTTGACTGAATAACCCTTCTCAGGTGCAATAGCTTGCGTTTCATTCAAGACTGAAAGGACAATGGAAACAATGGACACTCCCGCTCACACACAAATAGATATATATCTGTTTGCCAACAATGATGATGATTATGATGATGATGGATCGTTTAATTGTCTTATTTAAATGGTACTACTGGAGGCGCAAATACTGTAGAAGCATAACTTTTTTTTCTCGTCAATCGGCTATAACGCTAAGTCAGAAATAACATCAAACTTTCACAATCACGAGAAAACAAAAGTAAAATATAAATTTATACACTGTATCTATACAAACATGTTTTTTTTTTTTTGTTTCACTGGCTTTTATTTCACTCACAATCAATCAATCAATATATTTTTGCCCGGTCAATCGGCTATAACGCTAAATAAGAAACAATATTAAACTTTCACAATCACAAGAAAACAAAAATAAAATAAAATCCCAGATTCAGCACCTACAAGACCGTGTTTTTTCTTTCCGTTTAGCTGACTTTCACCAGCGCAGCAATCACACCTTAACTAAGCCCGAATTCGCTGAGAGTCCTCGTCCCCAGTTGAAACAACTGAAAACCCCTGTGTAAACAAAACCTTAATAAAGAAGAAAAAAAAACCCACAGGAGGCAAATGCTAAATTCGATATTTTTATAATTCAACTGTCGCATTACTCTAAGAATAACCATGAATTTTCACTTTCAAGAAATTGGGCAATCTGGCCGAGTTGGTCTAAGGCGTAGGATTAAGGTTCCTATCTCTTCGGAGGCGAGGGTTCGAATCCCTCGGTTGTCACTTTCTTTTTGCACTTTTCAGCTTTTCAAGTCAAGCAGTTGACTTCACCTGCTACATACTACGTAGTACATGTACACATGCATTTATATAATTAGCGTATTTGCCACGTTTGTGTCTGATTTTTCAACTGAGACATCGATCTTCCTAGGTCTCTTTTATGGGGAGCTACTACGATAACTTGGAAGCTAGCTCAAAGTTAACTGATGCTATGATACTCGTTTTAGGTTCAGGTTCTAGTTCTAGTCCCCGGATTGTTCTTGGTCTGTTTTTTTTCCGCCAGTGCACAGTACTCATGAAACATGTAGAACCTGAAATGGAGCCAAATGAGTTGGACCCAACTTTTGAATGGAAATAATACAAAAAGCTTTCTTGTATATGTATTCCTAGAGCTCAAGCCTAGCATAGCTACTGTAACTACCAGTATCAATACTTGCGCAGCGCATGGCAGTGCTTGAAGTGAACTACAATATATAAGACCGTTCGCCAATGTCTACAATATTGAATACTTTTATATTTTAGTAACTTTTGCCATCGATCCATGGTTCCTAAAACCATGTCTAGCTAGTTTAAAAGTTTTTAGGTTGCTACTGTTGACGTCTTTCAAAACCTTGGACCTTCCCTTCCGTTACTAGCTAAATTTTTATTATTATTACTATTTGTGATATGTCAACTGCGGTTTATGTACTCCTTAGACATTAGCAGCCAGCTAGGATACCTGGGGGACCCGAGTCCATTAGTGGTGGTGCTGATTGTCTAAACGGCCTAGATGGTGTAGACTTTTTTTTTCAGTTTTTTTTTCAACAATTGGTCATTGTACTCGAGCTATATCTCAAGTGCGCATGCTGGCTGATTCCGTACTATGGGTTGTGACCGCCTTGTGTATGTTTTCGAACTAGCCTAAGCACTGAGCTTGAGGATCTCGAGCATATGGACTATTCAAGGTTCTTTCAAAGAGAGGTTATAGGAATAAAAACATAGTATGCCATTGCAATATATTGATGAATTAATTTTGAAAAAGTTTGAAATTCAGTCTCTTGATATCAAAACTGGGCACGCTAGTACTAGTGGCCCTGTCGTGACGTAATGCCACTAGCTAGTCACTTTCTACATATACAGAACATGTATTTGCTGCTTGTCGTTGTTTGTTGCTGTACGCATGAATTGTTATGAATTAATATTGCAAAAGGTTCAAAATACTTGAGGAATCGAACTAGTATATCATTGAAAGATTTATATGCGAAAGACCAAGTATTTTTGTTTCAAGCACTCTACTACAGCTGTTCCGACTCGCTTATATTTGCTTGTTCCTTTCTTGATTTGGTTTTGTTTTTAAGTTCAAGATCCGGAGGATCCCCTGCAGCCTGAGCACTATACGTGTGTGCGCGCGTTGAGTTCGAATTCATTGTTGTTCAATTTGTGTAAAACTCTGAATGTGGAAAGAAGTTTGAGATTCAATCGGTGGCAATTAATTCAGCGGAGCTTTGTCTCGGCTATAGCCTTAGGCGTGCATACTATGGCAGTTATTATAATTTCAGACGGTGCGCTCTTGACAGCACCGCGGTCGGTCATAGAAATAATCGATCAATCCAAAATACGTACTATGGGAATATAATAGCAACTTAATCAATACGAAAGCTTGAACGCGTATAGTCAATACGCTGTTGGGCCGTGAGATGCATGCGTGCCTGGTAGCCACGTATTTGATATCAAAAATCTTCAAAGTTTTCCAAACTAAAAAATACGAACACGGGCGCATATGTGTGTTGCAATATTGTCTGAAATCTTTTTTTTTTATTGTTCAAATTTGAATTCATGTTACTGAAGATCGAAGAAGGGCGAAGGTTCAAGAGTTTAGAACTTGAAGCTTAAATCCTTTTTTGGAATCGTCCACTTGTATAAGTAGAACACAAGCTTTCTGGGGGCTGGAACAAGTCACAGTTCTAACCGTTTTTCATTGTCTATCGGCTATGCGGTTTACTACTTGATCATCGATGTTTGCAGCGGTGCTGGATTACGGACGTCTAGCTATAGAAGTTTTTCTATTGTTATTGTTATTTATTTTTTATATTTTCTCATCGCACATGCCCGGTACGTATATTTATTCCCTTTGATCGATTGCTGGCGCTTTTCCCACTAGCCTGAGATTAGCATTGTATACGCCAACCTTGCCCTAGTCCCCAGCTATAGCTATTCATTCTTACATACCCAGCCCTGCCTGAAACTCGAGGCTCCCAGACTAGTGTTCTACGTAATCCTACGTAGTCCATGTATCTCTTGAACCAACTAGGCACCCAAACAATGCCCGATCAGGGACTAGAACACGGCACTAGCTAGTTTTGCTGTCTCCGAGTCATTTCTCCGGCTACAGCCATGTAGCTCGTGTAGCATTCATTTTAAAACAACTTTTTGAAAGATATCGATAAGAAACCAAGATCTCGAGTTGCGGAGAAATTAATGCCGTCTACCGTACGTGCACGGAGGATATTTACTGTATGTACCCTCGTACTTTGTGTGTCTCACCGGTGCCTACATAACTACATGTATGTATACGCGTAGCTTGAGCTCTAGTCCTTGCTAGTTAGTAGTACTATGCAATTAGAAAAAAAAACCATTTACAACTGCAAGCCCTGAATACATGAAAGGGTTGAGCTAGCTTCAAGCGGTAAGGAGTGAAATCATACAGCAGTAGTAGTATGCGTGAATGGCCTTTGCAAGGCATACATTCATGTACGTTGGCCGTATTTACAGCAAACGTATGCCCAAGACCTATGAAATTAGACATTCAAGGGTTGCTTGGAAAAATAGCCTTGTCTCAATGTTCTTGGATTTGATCTGGATCACTAATAATATTTAATCTCCACTGCGTAGCTAGCTATAGCTCGATCGATATGCCAAATGAACGGTTGAATTGATGATCAAGTAGAACCGGTACCTGCCATGGATATCGCATTGCATACAGCATATATATATACATGTATTTTGCAGAAGTCCGATGCCCGATCCGAGCGGGGTGTAAATTAAATGCTTGGTAACGTTTATAGCAAGACGAGGTGTAATTGAATTCTTGTGATTATAACAAGAGGTAACGTGTAAATTGAATTCTTGGACTTGCTGAAAAGCTAGCTTAGGAGCCTAGGAGATGTCAGTTATAGAATCTACAAAACAAAGAATATCAATGAAATAAGAAAAAAAAGAGAAAAGAATCAGGACTTTTTTTCAAGATTGAACCAACTGGTAACTAGGTTGTATGCTACCAACTACGTTTCTCTCCCAGGTCCAATGTTATGGTTGTAATGTATTGATCTTTAGACAATTTGTTCGTCGACCAAGAGTAGAGTAAGTAACGTCCTGCTGTTTCCTGCGATTCTCGCACTCGGCCTTCTCCATTTTCCTTTTGGCCAAAGGGATGTGCTTACTTAATTACTTACTATTTGCCCTCAATTGACATGCTAACGTCTATAAAGTACATACATAAACCGCAGTTGACATATAACAAATAATAATGATAATAACATGATCAACTTGGAAAAAGTGATCAGATCCAACATCGCGTCCATGTAATACCAGTTGTTAACTTTGTAGCTATATAGGAATAAAAAGCTTTTAAATTTTCAACCAAGCCAAGTATTGAGTCAAGCTTAGTCCTGTGAATTTTCGCTTCAAGATATCAAGATGCATCTATTGATGTTCATATACGTGTACGTACACATGTGCGTTATTGCACATAAACAGCGGCAAGTCTTGAAAAAAAAGAGTCGACGCAAATCTCATTTTCCAAAAGGCATAAGAGGCATATGTTTTACGGTGCAATGTAGCAAGTCCAAATTCCATTCAATTGGCCAGCGAACAACGGTACCCGTCAATCATCACGAAGCCGGCATGGAGTTGGCCCATCAATGGCTCCCATCATCATGTACGTATACATGTATGCATGTACTTTGGTCTTACAAACATTTGAACTCAACTTGGGTTGTTTAAGCTTCATCGATTGAGCTTCAGTCACCATGCCTTTCCACGCCCATCACGATCTCTCAAGTCCCTTGTCTTGCCTGCCATCAATAGCCAGCCGTGTGCAAAGTACCCATAAAATAGAACACGCCACCGTGCACTCGCCATGGCTGTCTTATGTCCTAAGTCGCTGCATTTCAAAACCCCAGCCAGACATCACCAGACCACTCGCCCCAGCCCCTTGTCCCCAATTGAGCTCCACCGGATCGACTGACTTCCAATATTGCCATAGATCAATATACACATCCTCCGGATTAAATCTGAAACAGAAAAAGGAATCCGTCCCTTGCAGAATTAGTTTTTTTTTTTTTTTCACTTTTGGTCATGTCCTAACGGGTTTTCATGGTAACTTTAACAACCTAGCTAGGCGATGGTTTTTCCGGACCTACTCTTGCCCCTCCATCCAGCCTCACCCTTCCATGAAAATTTCTATTTATTATTTTTTTTTCAAATCTAGTTCTTTCATTTCAATTATAAACCGAGGCTCTTTACAAATTAAACAAACACACCCACGCACTCACACACACTCTCTATTCTTCCGTTAAATGACTTACAAAGGCAGCTCGAAAGAAACCTTGATGTCGCTTTCCCGGGCCATCTTGACGACCTTACTGAGCTGGCAGACCTTCTGAGCAGCCTCGTCGAGGTCCACAAAGGAAAAGATCTTGAGTCCACTGTTGTTGATGAGCTCCTGCGCGGTCTCAAAGTTGGTGCCCTGGAGACGCGCCACAATGGGGATGTTGATGTCCATGTGGCGGGTCACGGCAATGAGGCCCTTGGCAATGTCGTCGCAGCGCACAATGCCGCCGAAAATATTGACAAAGATGGCAGTCACCTTCTTGTCCGAGGTAATGATCTCAAAGGCATGCTCAATGGCCTTTTCGGTCGCACCGCCGCCGCAGTCAAGGAAGTTGGCGGGGTCGCCGCCATTGAGCTTGATAATGTCCATGGTGGCCATGGCCAGACCGGCACCGTTCACGAGGCAGCCGACGGAGCCGTCGAGCTTGATGAAGTTGAGGCCCCACTTGGCGGCCTCGAGCTCCTGTGGATCCTCCTGAGTCAAATCTCTCCAGGACCAGACCTCTTCCTGTCTGAACGAAGCATTGTCGTCAAATCCGAGCTTGGCGTCCATGGCCAGGACCTTGTGGTCGGTGGTCTCAGAAAGGGGGTTGATTTCGATCTGGGTCGCGTCGCGCTCAGTGAAGGCCTTGTAGAGGTTCTTGATGGTCTCTGCGGCCTCGGGGACGGCGCTGGCGGAGAAGTCGAGAGCCTGGGCAACAGAAGTGGCAAGCTCATCGGTGACACCCTGGTGAATGTCGACCTTGAAGGACTTGATGGCGTCGGGGTTCTCTGCAGCAACACCCTCAATGTCCATACCACCTTGGGCGGAGGCCACAATGATGGGGCCCTGGGTCGCACGGTCCATGAGAATGGCCACGTAGGCCTCACGGCGGACAAACTCGCGCTCGACAATGTAGACGGCGGTGACCTCCTTGCCGGCGGCGCCAGTCTGCTTGGTGACGAGTTTGTGGTTGAGCATCTGCTCGGCGTACATCTTTGCCTCGAAGGGCGAGGAGATGAGCTTGACGCCGCCCTTCAGACCAGAGTCGAAGGTGCCTTTACCACGGCCTCCGGTGAGGGCCTGGGCCTTGATGACCATGTCCTCGAGGCCGAGCTTTGTGGCCACCGCCTCGGCGCCTTCGGGAGTCGTGGCGGCCTCACCGGCGGGAACACCGACGCCGTAGGACTTGAGGAGGTTTGCCGAGCGGAACTCGTGTAGCGAGAGGAATCGCTTCTGCTGTGGTGGGTTAGGGAAAAGCGGGGTCAAAAAAAAGAAGAGGCAGCACATCAAGGCCGGAAAAAATAGAAAAAAAAAACAAAAAAAACAGGCTGGCCAAGGGGTAGAAACAGAAGAGGGGCTAACGTACCTGATGTGAAGCAGCGCTTCTGAGGAGGGCACGGGCCTGAGTGCGAAGCATTGTGGAGTGAGGTGGAGAGATCAGTTACCAAAGGTGAAGGGGTGGTGGAGGAAGAGAAGAAAGAAGGAAAAGAAGAAGGAAAAGAAGAAGAAGAAGAGAAAGAGAAAAGGGAAGAGAAGAAAGAAAAAAAAAAAAAAAGAGAAAAGGGTCAGTGAGGAGGAATTACGAGAAAAAGGCGGAAAAAGTTGAAAATTTGAGAGAAAAAAACGTAGACAAGCGCGAAAACCAGCAGTACAGTGAATGTCAATCAAATCAATCACCAAAAAAAAATAAATAATAAAACACAGCAGAGTGCGCTGCTCTACGACGCGATTGAAGTCTCTGTGATTTACATACACAGTAGAATCCCTTTTGTGCTATAGTTGAGACTCATATATAGACAATCATCTGTGTAGAATGGCCAGTTGTTGATGGTGTTGGCGTTGAGTTTGTCGCCTATCCCACAACGGCGCCCCTCCAACGAGAATTCAACAAGCGGGGCCTTTGAATGTTTTTGACTACGAAAACACCCGCCAACCGCCAACATTGAGCGTTTAGTGAGTTTTCAAAACATTGTGCCATTCAGTGTTTTTTTCTCTTCAAATTGCTGTGCTCAGTAGTCCAAGCGAAAAAGATTGAACATTTTCCTTCTCACGCCGTCGCCATCTTCCTCTCACAGTGAAACTTTTTGCAGCTTTGGTGATCGGCCCCACCAACGGCCACCACAGGACCTGGCAGGGTAACAGGCACGTGACTTGCCGAGGCTCTAAAGGAACCTAAACGAAAAATGAGAACAAATTGGTGGACTCCCCTTTCCTAAGACCTCCAAGTGTATACGCTCCATAAGAGCCTCCAAGGGTTGACACCAGCTGTTGAGAGAAAAGAAAACGTAAACAGAATTTGCACTTCGTAGCCCTAATGCCTTACATGTAGCCAGGTCATGGTTGAGTAAACAAACAAGGACAAAGCATGAATCGGATTGGAAAAGTATTTGAACAATAAAATAAGCATCAAGTGAAGGACCATGAATCAAATAATAGCAATAGCAATAGCAAATACACAAGCATGATAATAACAAAAGGATTTGGCAAAATAATAAACCAGAAAAAAAAAATATCAAATCAATAATAATAAAATAATAATATAGAGCCTAGAACCCGTGTCGGCTACATGACGGACGCAATCTTGAGCCGCTTGCGCTCTGGCTCCAGGTCACTCGCCGACGTCGGGTTCAGCAGGCTTTGCACGCTCGACGAAGACCGCAGCGCCGGCAATGGCAGCGGCGCCGGCGACACGGTGGCCGCAGGTGGCACGGGTGGGGCCTGCTTCTTGGGCGACGACGACGACGCCGGCTCGCCCTCGCTGCTGAGCGTCGGCAGCATGGCGACGGGGTGGCTGCTCACCGACGAGTTGCTGCTCGCGTACGAGTTGTGGCGCGACGTCGACGCGGGCGGCGACACCAGCGCAACTGGCTGGTGCTGCTTTGGCGCGTGCGGGTGCTGCTGCTGCTGCTGCTGCTGGAGGCCCGCCTGCGGGGTGGGGTGACTGGTGGCACCCACGCCCATGGCACCAAGCGGCGCCGGCTTGTTCATAATTATTTCACTGCTCGTGTGCCGGCGGTACGGCGCCATGGCCTCGGCCCGCAGCTTGTTGGCATTGTTGAGCGCTGAGGCTGCGCCAGCAACACCGCTGCCGTATGCTTGCCCACTGGCTCCATATCCACTGCCGCTAGGACTGCCACCGCCACTGGTGGCGGCTAGCCCATATGGATTCGAACTGGGGATGAGAGGGCCGCTATTGTGCGACTGCTGGCGCTGCGTGTGGTATGCAGATATAAACGGAAAAGAGCCCGGCCGCTGGTCGCGCGTAGGCGGGACAGGCACATGTGCGGACGGCGACGCCGGGTGCTCGCTATAGTAGTGATGCTGGGGAGTCGAGGTAGGCGGCTGGCCCGGCTGGGGGCTCTGCGGCTGCGAGGACCCGTACTGGAATGGGGGCATACCATTGGAGTCGTGAGGGCCCGGTGAGCCCGGGGTAGATGGACCCGGTGAGCCTCGAGACAGAACAGGCGCAGACTGCCTGTGATGAAAGGAAAATGGAGCAGATGTAGGCAGCGGCGCATTGTCGTCTGGATGCTGGCGGGGCGAAGATGGCATGGGAGCCGGGGCAAGAGGGTCGTAGAATATCGAGGCTGCACGCTCACGGGAGCTAGAGCCAAATGAAATTTCCTGCTTTGTTGGCGGGTGCTGGAAGGAGTATACAGGGTTTGTCGTTGTGGGAGGGCGTTGATGAACCAGCTGGGTCTGGTGCTCGTCGAGGGCCAGGTGGGGGATGTTGTTGGAATGCATTTGAAGGGTATTGCGGATCTGGTTGAGCTCAAAGGAGAGGTTGGACTTTTCAGGCTTGGCGGGGTCTACGAATTTGGCGACGGTTTCAACAAAGTGAATGTGCTCTGACTGCGTGCGCTTGAGTGACTCGACCAGGTTGTTGTACTTGGACACCAGAATGGAGTTGGACGACCTTAATGTCCACAGAGAGTGCTCTAGGGAAGAGAGGCGTGCCTCGAGGTAGTTTTCTCCGGGCGGCGGAGGGTAGTAAGGGAACTGCTCGTGCTGCGGGAGGTACGGTTGAGGGGTAGAAGCAGGAGGAGCAGGACCCGGGCTCGAGGGGCCCGAGCTTGGCTGTGGAGGAGGCGTGCTGTAATCTGTCGGTAGGGTTGAAGGCACCGACAGGGAGACCGACTTGAGCGAGATATTGTCTCTGTGGATGGCGGAAGGGCGTGATGCACGGCGCTTAATGGCACGAAGCGACTCAACGTCGCCGCGCTTAAACGAGCCCTGGCCGTGCTTGAATTCCCACTGGGCGGTGTCTGGGCTGGAGGACGAGTTGCTGTGGAAGGTATCGTTGACTTTGTGAAAACCGTACATGTTGAGCTGGCGAACAAAGGAGGACGGGTTAGTGTGCTTGAAGTACTGGGAGAGGACTTTGGAGAACTCTTCGCCTGGGGAAATGACAAAGGAGACGTTCGAGGGGGTCCAGGAGATGAGGTGCTTGATGGAGTCGTCTTCAAGCATGGAGTAGAGCTTGTGGATGAAGGCTGCCTGGTTGACTTTTATGCCTGAGGAGGCGGAGGACACGGAAAGAGACTTTGTGGGCAGCGGGCGCTGGACGGAGGCCTCGTCTGCGGAGGCAGAATGCCCTGGTGGCCGAGGCATGTTGTAGTAGATGAGGGTGCGTGAAGTTGGGTGGTGATAGCAAAAGAAAGAGAGAGAAGAGAGAGAAGTAAAAGAAGAAGAAGAAGAAGAGTAGAAGAAGAGAAGAAAAGACCAAAAGAAAAACAAGAGAAGAAAAGAAGTAGAAAAGAAGAAAAGAAGAGAAGGAAGAAAAAAAGTGACAAGAAAAAAAGAAACGCTAAATGAAAATTCAAAAAAACGAGCGAAGAGAGAGGGACTGGCAAACTTTGGAGCGTACGTAAAAAACAAGACAGGATTATTATTACGAGTGCTTGCCACTGGCTACGGTGGGCACGCAGAGAGAGCGAGGTCTCAACATGATATCTCAGTACACTTCTGTGGTGAATTGGTGGTAGTTGGTGAGAGATAGAACACTGGAATCTCAACCATCGCGCAGTGGAGGGAGACTCAATTGAAAAGTGAAATGGAACAGGACCGCCCTGTAGAACACACCCACTTTTTTCCTTTTTAAGCTCTAGCTACATATGTAGAGCTCCGCATAGAGCTTTAGAGCGCTCGTGTACTAGTGTGCGCGCAGCTGTTCCAAATCGGCACTACTGTGTGCTCTAGCGCACTGCAGCTACGCAGGCGTCCGTTTCTGATCACTAACCTGCACTTTCTTTTTCTCCGCCTCGGCCTGCAGACTAAGCGAGGCGTATATCACAGAACGCGTGCGTACACCGTGGAACATGCGTGTTTCCAGATGTTCCACACATGTAGAAGAAATCTACACTCGTGACTACTCGCCTGAGCCAGTTCAACTCCCATAATAATGGCGATATCAATACTCAAACAGTGAACATCATGATATGATCAATTCATACATCGTATACACACACTTTCAATTGATATCATTCATCATGTCCCATAACATGAACCCTCTTGTAAAACAGTTAATGCTCGTGGGCCCTGCACTTTCATCGTTTGCTCTTTGTGATTTTGATTTTGCAGACAGTCAGTCAACGGCCCAGCATGAACGTTCATGCGCCACCATCATTTAAAAGAGCCATAAGACCCTTGTTTTGAGCACCGTACAGTCCTCTCATCTCGCACTCTAATGCCTGGCATGATTTCCATTGTCATTAGTTGCCGTTATAGTTTTGCAAATTATCAATTTCACCACCATGATGGATCATCATGGGAACATGGATCTGAGCCATGAACCTGAAAAGAGTCCATCTATACGGAGCACTTGAGAACATCGACTATTAGCCGCGCGTTCCCCGTCTACTACCGCACGGCTGTCTAATAACAAGTCAAAAGTCAGGCCATACGTGTCAAGAACGTGGGTATCATAGATCCAGCTACATGTCCGTGATCACGAAGCTTAGCAATGATGACTACTATGAGCAGTACTGCCCGGGTTTATCGTCGCGATCAGTACTCAGTGCTTGGGTCTGAAAAGCAATATTGCACCTCAGACACAAGCACAAGACCTTAAAATGTATGTGCATAGTAAGAGACACAGCGACTTGAATATTCAGCAGCTACTACTGTAGACCTTGAAACAACGCCCGTCCACGTCGCAGCACAGCCCATGAAGCCTCTCTGCATGCCCTAGAAGTTGCTGTGCTTTGTTCAACATTTGAAGCGGAGCATTCCATGACACTATGAGCACGCGAACGGCACTATGAGCGCTAGCTATATATAGGCCCAAAGTTACTGTACTTCATTATATATGGTATCTAGAAACGGCGGAAATTTGAACGAGCACATAGAACGACGCGTGGATCCTATCGAGCTCATGAGATGGCTCGAGTGCTGTTATAAGCACCCCATTTGTAGAACAAGGCAGGAACATACACATACCATCAGCAGCTTAGCAGCAATAGCTTCCATAGCAGCACTGCTAGTGGGTCTCCCTGAATTCGGTAACAAAAGCTCTTGACCCTGCTTCTCACACAAATTGAACTCTGCCAGGACTGTGAACTTGGAACATGCACGTGGCATGAAATAGAAAACTCCAAATTTCACAGGTTCGGTATACATGATCCATGGCATACGTAGTACGGCGCAAGACGCTTACCAAAGTCAACTTGGCTTTCACAATATATTCAGTGTTTGCACAATACAAAGGCCATGCATGCGTAGCCAGCATTGGAACTTTTGCAATGAATGTTTTGAGATCAGTGCTTGTGTCTCAACACTGGTGAAGGCAGAGATTCACCACAGTTCTATATGACTTCTGTTTTAGTACATCTTGCGAACTCGTATTGGTGGATATAATTTCGTGTGTGTTTCCTGAGCTGTGCAGAATCAGCTCATGGCAGACAGCTTGAGGAATGTAATTATTACACCTCTAGTATTGTTTATTAATATTATTACTTTTCTTGTTATGTTTCAACCATGGCGCGTATACTCCTTAGTATTACCATTTGAACGGAACAAAAAACAGATTTATCATCATCATCATCGTCAGCACTCGAGGAAAGAAAACGTCCCGAGGGATCCACCGGTCCCCAGAGGCGTAATGCCCGTGTCTTAGCTTGTTCCTGCCGCCTGCGGGCCTCGGGCTAGTTAACGCAGTCACCAATCACTGGCCAATCATTGTTGAACGTATAGAACCAATAACCCGCACAGGCGAGGCTATATATATTGACAACGCACATGCGCACCTTCAATGTGTTACCCCTGCATCGTGGAGCCCGGATTCGAAGTATACATGGTTCAATGTTGCCAGACTGTGAGGGAGCCCGCCGCAGTGATTTCACCCTGCTGCAGCGGCGTACATGTAGCTGGTTCCCACGTTGACTCGATGATATCACTGGGTGCACAACGACCAGCAACTGTAGAGGATTGGTGGTGGATTCTATCAGTATCTATGCCGAACATCTGAATAACGACTGTGTATACCGCAAAGCCGCGGGATTTTCATATAGCCTGTACAATTTGTTTTACACCTCGGCCAGTTATTAGACAGCCGGAGCGGATGACGAGCAGCGACCTTTGCGACTAAACGTCACGACGATCGGCCGTGGCTAAAACATGATTTGCAAGCTGAGATTATGCTTAAATCAGCCGTGCGCACAAGTTTGGACGAAACAGGGTCAACGCGAAGAGCGGCAAGTATTTGACAACAAGAAAAGCTGGAAAGACTGGTATTCAAACTTATTATTGCTTCATTTTTTCATAATTGATCTGGCTGCAATTGATTGCTTGTTTCGTTTAGTGATATAAGATGTGCACGATACTTCGCGCTATTACCACTCGCTCAAAAAACCAAACAAAGCAATCTTGCCAGGAGATATTCATACCCCACGTAAAACTCATGCTGCCAATTGCCATTAGACTTATGTCCTACAACTCGGCCAGTTTAATACTGCAGCGCGATTCCATTAAACCAAGGCCAAAGCAGTTCAATTTTGCTGCCGCTTCTTCAAATCTACATGACTAATCAACGCGTAATCCACGGCAAATCTCGATCTCACTTTTCACCTCTTCGTCCAGATATCTTCAACTGATCTTTCCAACTCAATTGTCCGACCCAGACCTCAGATTAGCAGCTTTCTCTTAGTAGAAAGTACTACACTTGACTTACACATACAGCGATGGATATTGCAACACCAACAGCCACGCCGACGCCGGGGCCAGCCACCCCGATCTCAGACACGCGCAAAAGACCGCGAGACGACAAACCGGCCCCGCAGCCACGCCCGGCCCCGCCCCGCAGCACACCCGTGCCCGCTGGCACCGGCGGCCGCTCGACACCTGTCCCCACCAACTCGAAAACACAGCCGCCGCCGCCGACTCAACAGTACCAGCGCATCAAGCCGCCGCCCGTCCAGCCGTCGGACCTCATCATCGTGCCGCGCACCCCCACAACCCATCCGGCCAACTTTGAAGAAAGCGCCAAAATACCCCTGAATGCAGATAAACCGTTTGCCAAGTCCGAGGCCAGCGGCGGCGGCGGCGGCGTGGACGATGCCAACGCGGGAGCAGGCGAGCAGCAGCTGTACTTCACAGACGACCACCCCCAGAACCGGCGCGGGTTCAAGTACGCCTACTGCGCCGCGACGCCGGGCCTGTACCCCGCGCTGCAGTACACGTCGGCCGAGCTCGCGCCATTCCACGCGTCGCTGAGCCTGTTTGACCGCGCGCCGACCACGGCGCTCAGCCTGCAGAACCGGCTCGCGGTGTCGACGGCCAAGGGTTTTGTGAGCGCGCGCGCGGACGTGTGCATGCGCACGGGCCACTGGTACTACGAGGTGCGGGTCGACCGCGCCAACGATGGCACCGGCGCCCACGTGCGCGTGGGTCTGTCGCGGCGCGAGGCCAGCTTGGACGCGCCGGTGGGGTTTGACGGGTACGGCTACGGCCTGCGCGACGTGGGCGGCCAGAAGGTGCACCTGAGCCGGCCCGCGGCGTTCATGAACGAGCATATCACGTCCGGCGACGTCCTAGGGTTCCATGTATACTTGCCGCCGGCGCCTAAACTGCCACAGGACGGCGTGTGGCGGGACCGCATTGCGATCAAGTACAAAGGGCAGCTGTATTTCGAGACGCTGGAGTACCAGCCGACCAAAGAAATGGAAGACCTGATTGTGCCGCTGCCGGAGGAATCAGGCAAGGCCAAGAAGAAGGCACCTGTGGTAATTGCAGAACTGCCCGGCAGTTTTGTGCGTGTCTACAAGAACGGCGAGTATATGGGCGAGGCGTTTCGCGATCTGAGCAGTTTCTGGCCGCCGCACAGCAAGCAGCACCAACTCTCCTCGCGCGCAGCCGCCGGGGCGGCGGCGGCGGCCGTATCTCCGGACGACGGCATGCTGGGCTACTTTCCGACTGCCAGTGTGTTTCGCGGCGGCATGGCCACGTTCAACTTCGGGCCCGACTTTGCGTGCCTGCCGGCCGACATTGGCGAGCGCCTGGCGCGGCGGTCTGGCGCAGAGGGCACGGCTGCGGTGCCGGAGGGCGGGCCTATCCGGCCGCTGTGCGATCGCTACGAGGAGCAAATTGCGGAGGATGTTGTTCAGGACATAATCGACGAGGTTGATTTCGAGGTGCAGGATGCCTTGGAAGAGATGGAAAAAGAGGACGTGAATTAACAAAAGCATTGAACCTTGTGCGATATTGTTCAGTGCAAGGTTTAGGCCAAGGTCGCCGCGATTCTCAATACTCATTCGCGTGCTACACCCAATCCCTCATACATCATTCTTGTTAAAATCTAAAGCTTTAAAGATTTAAGAGAAAACAAATAGTTTATCCAGTTTGAAATAACTACGAAAGCATAAGTATGAAGTGAAATTATCTCATAAAAAAAAGCTCCATTTTTTAAAACGAGAAGCTTTGTATTTTATCGGGTTCAGGGAGAACTACATTTGGAAGCCCAGTTCGACAAGAACTGCTTTCTCCAGGGTATCTCAAGTCCAATTCTAAAACTGCTGGTGTAGCACCAAAAACCAATTTTAGTTGCTATACAGGTATAAAAAGTAGAGGAACTAACAAGGTCATCTACAAGTGCTTATCCACAATACATGGGCCTGCAGGTGCAACTTGATAACCTTAGCAATGCATCGCGTAGAATATCTCAGAAGTGTTTGAGTTCCTCTTTCTTCTGTTGATGAAAAAAAAAAAAAACGTCAAGCCAATACTACTAAACTTGAAAATGTTGAAAACTTACGCGGATTCGAAAACCTCGAGGCTCTTCAAAGCAGCAACTAGACTTCGTTGGTGATGTGAATTGTATTGAAATAAATTGAATCGAACGATCCCAGAGCGATCCTTTGATGAACCTGTTCCAGGGGAAATGTCGTCTAGACAGTCTAGGCCATTTAGACAATCAGCACCACCGCTAATGGACTCGGGTCCCCCGGGTATCCTGGCTGGCTGCTAACGTCTATAGAGTACGTAAACCGCAGTTGACATATAACAAATAATAATAATAATAATAAATCGAACTAAGTTGAATTGAACTGTATTGAATTGAATAGAATTGACTGTATTAAATTGAGTTGACTGCATCGAATTGAATTGACTGTATTAAATTGAATTGAAGGCTGCTAACCAATTGCTGTATAATAATGGATTCCAAACAAAAGTCCTGAAGAACCTTTCGTTTGAAACTGCACTGCTTTCGTGATAAACGCTGGCTTCCTCGCTAGGCCATAACTCGAGATAAGTTCTAGACGGGGGTCCCGAAGACTGCAAAATTGGGCTGCTCGGGTAATGCCTATTTCGGATTCCTCTAAGACTAAAAAGATGGTGGTTGTCAGGATGCTCTTGAAAGACTTGCAACCTCTCGCCTAATTGCAACATATTTGATGTGCCAATCACATTTATACTTCAGTTCGCAAAGTCTTGACAAATTCTATTACTTTTTTCAATTACTGAGTCTTGAAGGCTTTATGTATACGCTCACCAAACCTCTTACAATTTTTTCTTCATCTAAATTCATAATCTATCATTCCACATTCATGGCACTCTTTGCTTGCATCTTTATCCCGAAAATCCCACTTCGATTGCTGAGCCCAGATCCCTTCCACACTTGTGGCATGGAGCGCCCTTGAGACTCGTATATGCATTCCTACAGCTGTGGTGCACATACAGGTTACCGCATTCGCATGCCAGCCCTACTGTAAACAAGTCGCCACAGGTGTCACAATGTGCCGCCGTCTCCTCGTAGTTGTCGTTAATGTACTGGCCCAGTTCCGCAAGCGCGCGGTTCGACAACGCGTACCAGTGCTCGCCGCGCGGGTGCCGCACAAGCCACTGCCCATCGACGAGACCGTTCAGCTTCTCAATCACCTGTGACCGTCCAACCGTGGCGCGCCCGTTGCGGTCCTTGGGGTACGCCTCAGAGGTGGCCGCCGCCGCTGTGATGTAGAAACGCGTGTTGGCAGGTTCTTTCGCCGCGGCATCGCCAAAGATGAACTCGATGATGTTCCGCACAAACGTAATATCAGTATCGCTGAGCAAGGTGGCAGGCATGGTGGACGGCGTCGAGTGAAGATTGACAAACGTGTAGATGGGGGTTCCCGAGTTCTGGTCGCGGGTTATCTTTATTTCAAGCTCAAAGTCGACCAGGGCCGTGTTGCACGACTCGATGTAATTGCTGACATTTTCAGAGTCTTCTTCGGTCGGAGGCTCTGGAGGAAGTGTCGATGGAGACTGGATCTCGGTGAGTCCACGCAAGATACGGACAGCCTCTCCATGTGTTAGCGAGTGCCGCGCAATCACACATTGAAGAAACGCGCGTTGAACGTTGTCGATTGAGTCTGTCATGAAAGGAGTATTGGCAGTAGGGCAGATCGCGAAATCGGAAAATTAATTTCCTTCTTGTGTTGATGAAATCCCAAGCACACATGAACTTGCCGCGATAACGCCGACTGACAGAAATCAATATCAGAGCAGTCAAAATGAAAAAAAAAATTGACTGATTTTTATTCATGGCAGACTTGACCAAATCAGCTTTATTTTATATCGCGAATTATTTCTACTGCCCTAGTGATAAGCACAGCAATCAGTGTACGTGTATGTAATTATGAAATGTATATTTAGTCCGTTGAATGCTTATTCTTGAAATGTAGCAATCTCCTTGGCATCCAAAAAGCCCTTCTTCTCGAGTTCATTGATAGTCCAACTCCAAGTCTTTTCGACTTTGACGGGGTCGCTAGCAGCACGGCTTGTTGATGCTGCGTGAGGCCAGGGGCGGAAGAACTTGCCATTATCCTGCTCAGGTGTCAGATCCTGCGATAACGCACAATAAAGAGAGGTGAAACTGCCCTGCTCCGAATTGATGCCACCCAGAAACTTAGAAAGCTTGAATACACCCTGGACAAAAATCCCTATAAACTTGTCGTCCCAGTAGTAGCTTAGATTTGTGTCGGCGCAGATGCCAGGGTGAACAGAAGTGCTAAGGAGTTTTGAAGGGAAACGTTTTGCGAGCGCTTTGGCTGACTGAATGCTCGCCGTCTTGGCCTGACCGTAACGAACAAAACCCCAGAAAGAAAGGGGCCAATAGTTGTAGGTCCGAGTGTAATCACAGTTGCCATCGGTGAGCCGGTGGCCCAAAGAAGAAAGATTGACGATCCGGCCTGGTTCCTTGCTTGCCAGCAGCAATGGAAGCAGTTTAAGTGTAAAAAGCAGTGGCGCAATATGGTTAACCTGTAGCTGAATATCGTACCCATCTTCAGTGATCTCAACAGGGAGAGCCATAACTCCTGCGTTGTTGATAAGGACATCCAAGCCGTTCGGTTCCTGGCGTTTGAAAATCTCAGCAGCTTCTTCTGTCTGCTTGAGACTTGCGAGATCTAATTTCAGAAAGTAAAGCTCGCCAAAGATTGCATCCTTCAGTTTAGGATCGTTTTCCTTGCGATTCTTCGCTTCTAGTTCGATGTTTTGAATCGCCTGCTCAGCCTTGGCCTGGCTACGACATGCCATGCAGACACGCCACCCATGGAGATAAAGATGGAGGGTTGTATAATAGCCTATGCCATTGTTGGCACCAGTGACAATTGCCACCTTACGGCTCTCAGATGGCAGATTGAAAGGGAGGGCGCTATTCGGGTCGTAAACTGACATCTTGAACTGATGATATCTGGGGAAAGGGGATAGTTTGATAGGAAACTAGAAATTTTGCCGGAGGTTTCTCTCAAAATATTCCTTTGTATCCCGACACACGCCAACAATCGCCATTCTGTGTCATGCGGTCTTTTCAAAGGCAGGCCCTCAGCCAAGCAATCAAGGGCGTGAGGTTTGCGAGCTCGTCTAAGCCTTATTATGTTACGACGCCAATTTTCTACGTCAATGCGGCTCCCCATATAGGGCATCTACACTCGATGGTCCTGGCGGACATTGTCAAACGTTGGCACGAATATGCCCACCCCGGCCCAACACTGTTCACGACTGGCACTGATGAGCATGGAATGAAGGTCCAGCGCGCATCAGAGGCAGCTGGCGTAGAAACGAGGAAGTTTGTGGATGCTGCTGCCCAGAAGTTCAAGACCCTGGCAGAAGAAGCTCAGATTTCACATGACAGATTCATTAGGACTACAGATCCAGACCACAAGATCGCGTCGCAGGCTTTATGGAAACGACTTGAAGAAGTCGGATACATCTACAAGGGATCACATAGCGGATGGTACTGTGTGAGCGATGAGACATTTTACCCCGAAAACCAAGTTGAGAAGAAAGATGGCGCCATGATTTCAGTGGAAACGGGCAAGACTGTTGAATGGACTTCAGAGGAAAACTACTTCTTTGCACTCTCTAAGGCACAACCGGCACTGCTCAAGCATTTAAAAGAAAACAAGCACAGTATTATACCTGAAATGCGATACAACCAAATTTTGAAGGAAGTTGAAGCAGGCTTGGATGACCTGAGTATCTCACGCCCTAAAACCAGATGCTCTTGGGGAATTCCTGTACCAAACGATGACTCCCAGGTCATGTATGTTTGGCTGGAAGCTCTGGCCAACTACCTTACGTCGACTGGATACCCTGGCGAAAGCCCTGCATGGCCAGCCAATGTCCATGTTGTTGGCAAGGATATTATTAGATTCCACACCATTTACTGGCCCGCATTCCTACTTGCTGCTGGAATACCTCCAGCAGAAACTGTCCTTGTACACTCCCATTGGACCATGAAAGGTTCTAAAATGTCGAAGTCGCTGGGTAACGTTGTAGACCCTATTGACACTATGAAGCTATTCGGCGTTGACTCTGTGAAATTCTTCTTGGCCAACGACTCTTATTTGGGCAAAGATTCAAATTACAGCAATGACAGAATCCTGGAAAGACATAATGTTGAGTTGGTCAACAAGTACGGTAATTTGGTGGTACGTATCTGCGGAAAAGCGTTCGATATTCCTCGTGCTGCAGCTCACCTGGACCAACCTAAAACGGCCCTTGCCGAGCAGACAAATACTCTCCTCAGCAAGGTCACCGCTCACATGGAAAAATTTCAGACTGCACCAGCGCTTGCTGAGATCCGCGCACTCATTTCGGCAGCCAACACTTTTGTCCAGGAGTCGGAGCCCTGGACACTAAAAAAGGATATTGAGAAACAAGATGCTATTATTTCTGATGCCAGCGAAGCTGCTCGTGTAGCTTCAATTCTTTTAATTCCGTTTATTCCCCAAATTGCGAATGCAATGTTGGATCGCCTGGCAGTCGATCCAGCTAAACGCGCGTTCTCGTATGCTCGGTATGGCGCCGACAATACTTACGGAATTGGTGCAAACCGTAAGGGGGACTATCCTATCGCCGCCATTGAAGTCCCTGAATCTGCCTAATTGTATATATTCCAAATAGATTTCTTAAACTACATGCTCATGTTACTAAAGTGTTTCTGCAGCGTTACCGGCGATGGCAACTTTAGCTTGCTCGACATCTTCCTTTTCAACGACATCATGACGTTGATATTCGGGAGCACTGGGAGCGTGTCCGATTGCCATGCCTACACGCACAAGTGTCTCGAGGGCCTGGCTAGAGTTCTCTACCAAATCCGCATCAAACTTAACCATACCTGCCTCAAACAGGGTTACGATGGTAGAGCCGCCAAACTTGAAGTAGCCCAATTCATCCCCACGTTTGACGTGATCTCCTTCCTTAGCAGTAATAACAGTGCTACCCACCATCATAGCTCCTACACAGACCATCATGACAGTGCCAAACTGCTCAGTGTAAATCGGCACAAGGGTGCGGACATTCTCACCGTAAACGTCGAGTGAACTGCGGATGGCCATGGGATTTACGGTATAGTATTCTCCTGAAATAAGTATGGGCTTACCAACCACACCTGATACAGGGACGTGGAAGCGATGGTAATCCTGCGGAGCTAATCTGAAGATTGTAAGCGCACCGTTGGTAAACGTATCGACAAGCTGGGGGTAAGCATCGCCAAACAAGCGTTTGATGGAAAAGTCACGACCCTTGATCCAAATCTCAGTAGCCTTGGAAATTGTTGGAAAGAAAGTGGATCGTGCGTCAGCTGCTGAAACAACAATGCGCTCATCATCAGGCGCTTCCAAGGGCCTTGCACCAGGCTTGAGCTTGCGATAGAAGAATTCATTAAATGTCTTGAAGTTCTCCAGAGGTTCCAACATTTCGTCTGTGTTCAAGCGGTGAAATGCGATAAAAGCTGGGATGCTGTTGGCTGAAGCAGGGTCATCATATTTAATACCCTGCTTGATGCTTTGGGATTTGAGAATTTCTTTAGCCCTTTTGCTCTCCATATTCTTCTCGCTCCGCAGACCTTTATAGAGAATACGGATGCCAAGACGCACATAAATTGCCATCTTTTCTTCCTGGATATATCCGGTGATGCGATCTTGAACCAAAATATTTGCAGAATTAGCACCCAGCTGGTACGCTCCGTTTGTGACCTTGTACACTGCCTTCGTGTACCATCTCTGGCGGGCTTCGTTGGATGTTACAAACTTTCCCAAAGCAAGTCCACCATCACCCCAATCTTGAGATGCACAGGTAGCCAAGTGAGAAACGACGTCAAGTTCAGAGCGCTTATCCATGCGAGGCTGCTTACAAAATGGGCAGGCAGAGATAACGATCAAGCGTTCGCTCATATTATCGTCCAGACCTGCAATATAATCAGTCGAGGCATCCTGTAGAGTAGATTCTTCCGTATCTTGTTCTGGCCGCACGGTATCTTTCAAAACTTGATCTTCTAGACAGATGACCATTTCGTCGATAGTGAGCTCATCGTCTTCATAATGTTTTCCGAACCGAGTGAAATAGGAGACAACAGTCTGCTCAGACAAAGTTGCACCAATGCTTTCAAGAAGCTCAGAAATCTCGTAAAAATTCATGGTGCCCGACTCATCGTTATCAAAAATTTTCATGAGGCCTCTCCAGAATTGTTGTCTCAAAGCACCATAAGGAACAAACCTGGCTTTAATGAAAAGCACTGGCTTACTCTTGTTTTCATATTTGGGATCAGATAATTTGAGAGGAAGTTCAAACGGCATCATCATATCGTCATTCAATGACATCACTCCTTTAATATCAGTCATGCTCTTTGAATGACCTTCTTTTTCGAGAACAGACTTTGCTAGAGGGATAGTGGCTGGATTTATAGATTTCACAAACGGCGTCTTATAACCAATGGCTTCCAAATTGTACAGTTTTGTGGCAGGATCTGGTACAGGCGAATGCTTCAAAACATTAGAAATCTCAAAGTCGATAGCGGCAACATCATCATTCAAGGTGAATTTATCCTTATCGAGTACATCCAGATTGATGGAGAAATTCTTCTCATGCTCCATCACTGGGAACATGAGTTTCTCATTCCACACTGGGTTCAGATTGTGCTTAACATGTGGAGTGCGGAAAGTCTTCTTTCCAAACGAAACGACGACAAAAGGATCCATATCAAAGCCAGTTCGAGTCATGTTGGCTAACGGAGGTAGACCAGTAGCCTTAACTATCTCGAGATAAAATAGGCCAAGCACTTGTCCTGCTGGAACAGACTCGGCCAAAGTCACGTTCTCTAAGCGGCTCGTTAGCTCTCCCTCACCCTCAGAATCATCGAAATCATGAACGCCTTCCTCATCCGCGTAGTTTACTTGGTGGTCCAAGAAAGCCTCCCAGGCCTCGCGTAAATTCTCCCCAGAATTGCTGGAGAGAGAAAATTTCAAGTCCAGGGATCCCACAGCAGATTCATCTGCGTCTTCAACACCGTACCAGCTTACATTCTCAAATTTTCCGTCTTGGAATAGAGTTTTAAGATCAACATGAACTTCGCCGAGGTGCTCTTTTCTGAACCTTTCTTTACTCCATATAACAATGTTGATCTTGGGGCTGCTTTGCCATCCGGATAGCGGAATCTCGAATTCATCTCCCCACGCAGGAGAATTTGATTTCGGAACGGAAGATGTCGAGAAGCGAAACCTATTTGCGTGAATCACAACGTACTATTGGGTAAGTAATAGGGAAACAACAACAGTAGCCTGTTACTCACAGCATTACAAGCCTTTTTGCGGTTTAATGCCAAATTTTCAGCCTATTCATAAGGTTAGCATTGCCAATACAGCTTTGAGATAATCATACCTTAGTGACAGTGCAACGGAGTACCAAGCCAGCAGAATTGAATGGCGTCTCAACTGTAGTAGGGGTGGCATCCCCAGAACTATTCTTATGTCGATTTAGAAAGCGCATTGAGTATTAATTGACTTCGAGTAAAGTGTAGGAGGGAACGTTTCATATTTTAGAGTACGTACCCCGATATATCTAGGAACCTTCACCCACCCATACATAGGGAATCATAGCAACTTTAGCGTGAGGCGGGCAAAATAGTGCGGCTGATAATTCACGTGAGGACTATTATTTGCGTGTTTTATAGGGGTCGGCAACAACTGGCTGTGGCGCAGTGCCCCACTGTCTTCTTCTTTAGCTTCACGCAGTCAAGGCCGTGTCATGAATTATCGATGCATATGAGACAGCAGAGTGAGTGTTTCGTGGCACGAATATATTTGATTCATCAGTGTATGCTATAGATTGAACCGACCCGTTTTTGTTTATTAACTACATACAGTATATAACATTTGAACATCAAGTAATGCGAAGGACACACACGTATAACGGTTAGTTCTAAGGTTGAAATTCATGAAACGCTAATGCTTACTCCAGATGTCCTCAAACAGCACTTGAGCATATCTTCACGAATAAATCGTAGAGATTTTAGCAAGAACTAAATAATACTTACAGATTGAGCAAGAAACATGCACATGGGTTTTGGGTAACTTTTATACAATAATAGACCTTCGGTAGGAACGTTATATACACAGGTTTGAAGTTTACTGGACTCTTAGGAAAGGAACCATAGAAATGGCTCCTTCTGGATCCATCTTATTATATACAAATAGCCCCTGCAGCTGCGCTGTACTAATGGGACATCCAAGTTCAAGAACTGAACGCAGGAACCGTTCGCATTCTTCATGCTTTCCCTCGTAAAAGCGCATGAACATCTGGCGCACCTGATACTCAGAAGCATTGTCAATGCACTGTTTGAAATCAACTCTGCCTGGGCGAATCAATGCAGGATCTAATTTCTCTGGGTGATTGGTAGTCATGAAAATTAGCCGCTCATCAGCCGAGGCTACTCCATCAAGAGCATTCAAAAGGCCGGAGAAGGTCACTCCAGACATATATCCTTGTTCTTCAGTCTGCTTTCGTTCATTGAAAGCAGAGTCAATATCTTCCAAGAGGAGAATACTTCGCTCAGGAACGTGATTCATAAGGTGATTGAGTCGGTCGTCTGTCAGAGTCTGCTCGGAAAGGTTCAAAATACAAATGTTGTAGTCAAGTTCACCCGCAAGGGCCTGAATAATACTGGACTTGCCACTGCCAGGAGGGCCATAAAGGAGATATCCACGACGATATGGAATCCCTCTATCGTAGTACCATTTGCTTGAATTCAAGAAATCACGAATGTCATTCATAAGCTTGTCTTGTAGTCCCTCATCCAAGATGACAGAGCTCAATTCACGCCTGCGACGGGGTTGTCCAAATGGCCTCCATTCTGGCCCATATGATGTAAAAATTACCGTTTTACCCTCCTGCTGCTTCATGGCCTTTTGCTGAGCTTCCGCCAACAGTTCAGAGAACAAGTACCTGTCCCGGTATAGAGTTGTTAAAGTGATAGTTTCGAAAGGTGTTCCTGATGTGAGATCCATCAGCCTGCCTGATCTTTCTCTGTTAACCATCATAAATGCCCCCTTATACCGGATTAAATGTTTTCCTGGGCCTGGAACTAGATTGAAAGTCGTCGTAATACTTCCATTCTCATGCTGCTTGAACGCAGTCTGCATACTTAAATGTCTGCTGCTGCGCCGGGGATAGTTTGACATCCATTCCAAAAACCATATATAAGATTTGTCCTTAGATGCGATTTCTAAATCAACAAGCATTTGGCGGTAAATAAACCCACTTCCACGCATCAGTGCTTGGCGAAGAACGGCTAGACCAGCACCTAGAACCATTAGCCCTCCACCAGCCGCAAACAATGGATTGGAATCCATGATGGAGGCTAAGAAACTGTCATTGTTTGGACCTCGAATTGCAGTGTTGACCCTGTCATTAAAGGAAGGAGTTGAAGATGCAGGCTGAGAAGTAGCTGCATCATTAAGAAGTGTGTCGCTCGCTGTATCAGCTGTTGGTGTAGGAGTGCTACTCTCACTTGATGCGCCAGTAAACCATGCCATCGTCGTTATGATTAATCTGATGTGAATCAAGCACTACAACCTCGACGCGCTCATAATTTGCTTGTTGAGGAAACACGTGACCCTGATGTTCTGCCATCGACAGCATAATTCAACTCCTCAACGCTATAATCTCTTCCATCCTTCCAAAAAACTCTACTAACTGACGTCTAATCCTGCGATTGTACCGTGCCATTACGTTTCTAATACCGTAATTTGATACGCCGCTACACTAAAATCTAGTGGTGCACAGCCCGGTGCTATTATTTGCCACAGACTTTTGCCTTCAACACGCAAACCTCACACTCCAACATTGCTTCACACCCACCCACTATGCTACAAGAAATCGCCGTTTCTGACCAGGAATACACCCTGCAACCCGCCGGTAGATCTGCACCTAGAATAATTGAAGATATTCTTAGGTATCATCCAGGCACAAGATATTTTGCATTTAGCCCTTTGACGGCTGCTAAAGGCCATGCCACACACCCGCACTTCAATGCTGTCAATGTCAAGTCAACTCATCTGGTGTACCACGATTCCACCCCATTGGGTTCACGCTTTTATACACTGTTATATGATCACAACAATTGTTGCCACTTATATGTGGAGCTACAACATGAAATTCCTCTTGCCCCAGGAGAAATGCATGATTTTCATTTCGTGGAATTGAACTCTACACCAGCAGATGAATCCAATGTTGAGGTCTATGAATATAAATGTTCAGTTACTGCTGCAAGACTTAAGCTGACGTTCCAAGGTCCTGAGTTTGACAGCGACGACCTGGCCATGTTTGAACCGTCGGCGATTGCGAACAGAGATCGAGAATATAGAGAAGAGTACCCTGATTTATATGCTGCCTCCAAAAATCGAAAGCCAGATTCATTGGCAACTCCTGCCGCCTGTTTTGGAACTCTTTTTAAAATAATAGACAAACCTCTGAATAACCCAGGTACTGCAACGATACACGCGACTAACGCTACATTGAATCTGAGAGTCAACCCACAGATCCTATTCAAGCTTCATTTTGAATTTGATAGCACCGATCAGCTATGGATTCCCCCAGATGTTTACGAGCCCAACACTATTGAAGATTTCGAGAAACAAGAATCACTGATCCGAAAATATCATGAAGTCGCTTTCCATCTTAATAGACTTCAGAGCACAACTGTTCCATTCGCATTTGAAAAATCACTTCCTGCTTTAAGTGAAATGCTTAGCGCAAACAACTATTTGCAGTCCAATATGAAAAAGGGAGCACACATGACCTCAGCCCAATATGGTGCCTTTGTAGCATTAGGAGCTGTGGAAGATTTTGCTGATTCTTTAATTATATCCCGATATGAGATGCAATGCCAACAAGATCCACTTAATACGTCATACTACTTTGAGGCTCTGAAGACAATTGCACAACTCAGAGGTAGTGAAGAGCTGGAAATTAAAGCCATGGAACTTATGTCCATCGGCGTAGTAGCAGTTTCTGATTTGAATGCTGCTTATGAAAGGTTCAACCTATCCCCTGGGTTTGCTGTGGACGAAGATGTCTTGATTGCCACTTACAAACAATTCATCAAAGATCAACCAACTTCGGCTCAAAGACTCAAAGATTCTCTCAAAATTATTTCCAGCCATATTGGCAGCGAGAAGATTGACCGATTTATTAAAACGGATTCGATGAGCATAGATGAAGCATATGCTAAATTGGGAATATCCCCCAGTATTACCAACGACGAATTCATCCATCTTGCTTATGAAACGAAACTCCAAGAGTGCAAACCGCCGGAAGATGAAGTCTTGAATAACGCACTTCTTGCAGTTGCAAAAGCTCGATGCAGCGACCTCCTTTTTGCACGCTATGAAGAAGCTACGTCTAGTACTGTACTGCCAATGCCGTTGGAAGAAGCATACGCATTAATAGGTGCTAATCGTAATACGTCTCCAGAGACCCTCCTAGCTATCTTCAAACTTCGGGCAAAAGATACCCCCGATGAAATCATTCCTTTACGCCAAGCACTCCGAGAGATTGGAAAGGATATGGGAAGCAAGAAAGTTGAGCTTTTTCTGAGTGGAAAGGCTGGATCGGATTTAGAACTGAATAAGGAGCAGCCTGTTGGTTTGAATAATATTGGTAATACCTGTTATTTAAACTCCTTGCTGCAGTATTATTTCACAATCACTCCCTTGAGAGAGTCTGTATTAGCATTCGACAGTGGGAATAAGGATGACCTTATTGACATGTCCGACAATGAGGTTAAACAGAAGCGAGTTGGCGGTCGTGCTGTTACCCAGGGTGAGATCAAACGTTCCAAGGAATTTGTTCAAAATTTGGATGAGCTCTTTCAAGAACTCATCCACTCTCCCAAATCAGCTATTTCACCAAAGAAAGATCTGGCATATCTTGCGTTGGTACCTTCATGGGAAGATTCCTCATCTGAGGAGCCTACGCAAGCAGAAAATCAGGGAAACGAATCCGATGCAAAATCCGGTTTGCCTTTTAGCAAGGAAGGTGCGAATACGGGCGATGTTTCGGAACTCAAATCGGAGAAAGAGGATAGTGTAGGTGACTCTCTTGAAGTTGATGAGACTACACCTGACTCCCATTCTGGTGTTGACGAACAGGATACGCCTGATTCTGAAGCATTTCCTGAGGACACAGAGATGAAAGATCAAATTACTGGTTCTCATAAGCGCAAGAACCCAGAATCTGATACCGATCTTGTCTCCAACGGCAACCCTCCACCGCTGCCGGTTCGTAATGTGGATGGCATGGAGACTTCGGTTTCTGTAACTATTAACGAAGTCACCCCTGACATTACTGAGGAACGAACAAGAAAAATCGATATGACCCTTTTCGGTCGTCAGCAAGACGTCACCGAATGTATTGAGAATGTTCTTTTTCAGTTAGAGGCTGCTTTTAACCCAACTGGAATTGATGATGATGGAGAGCAAATTGATATCGTCAAAGATCTGTTTTATGGAAAAACCAAGCAGACTCTTGAATCTGAGAGTGATGGCAGTAATCACCGGGAGAAAACTGAAAGATTCTCTAGCTTACTGGTCGATGTTGCGGAAGGACCCCGCGATTTATATGATGCCCTCGATTCGTATTTTGGGGAAGACATAATGAAGCTTGAAGATGGTGAAACCCGAAGAACTGTGACAATTGCTCAACTACCCCCAGTACTGCAAGTTCAAATCCAGCGTGTGCAGTTTGATAGGGTAGCTAATCAACCATTCAAGTCTAATGCACTGCTTAGGTTTGACGAAACAATTTATATGGATCGTTATTTAGACTCTGACGATCCAGAACTGAAGAAAAAGAGACGAGAAGTATCAGATTGGAGAATAGAAGTGGCTAAGCTTAAAAAGAGATTAGGTGACCTGAATAGCCGAGTGGTATGTCTTACCAAAATTTTTTGAAACAATGCTAACATTCCAGAACAACGATCTCACGATTCGTGACACACTCAAGGGGACGGTTGACTGGCTAACAGCTCAGAGTAAACATACTGAGCCTCAAACGCAAGTCAAGCCCGAAACTCTAGACTTTCTGAATCTGCATGTTTCTCAACTGACTGCAAAGATTGAAAATATTAAAGAGAGAATAAAAACCCTGGACAACAAGATTGAAAACCAGTTCTCTGATATGAAGCAGGTTGGCTACCGGTTGCACAGTGTTTTCATCCACAGAGGCCAAGCGACATTTGGTCACTACTGGATTTACATCAGGGATTTCAAAAACAACGTCTACAGAATGTATAATGACCAAACTATCAAGGAAGTGCCCGAGAGTGAAATTTTTTCTGATAATGAAGAGAATACTGCCACCCCATACTTTTTGGTCTTTATTAGAGCAGATCTTGCAGATAAATTAGTGGACTCTGTTGTACGAGACGTGGCGGATGACGACGAGGAAATATCATTTGGACCTTCTGCAAATGATCAGCTATCTGGACAAACCAAAGCCAGTTCATCATTTTCGCAAGCATCAACAGTCGTTGCCTCTTCTGAACCTTCGTCAGGCTCTGCCAACGTTGAGAAGACAATCTCGAGTATTGAGGCAGACCCCATGCCTCCCTCTTATGCTCAGATTGCTGCAATGTCAGCCGTCCAAGGTACGTCACCTTCTCCAACTCAGGAATGAGAACCATAGAAACATCAAGTCTCTCAATTCAAGTAGCTGATATGCGATCTTACCTTACAATGCCCAAGAATAGAAAATAGTTAAATTATTCCTTTGTTTTTCGTTCATTCTGTGTATAAAAGGAGTGTGAGGTATATGAGTAAGATAGTAATGATGCCAAAAATTCGTAAAATTAAAGTGGATGGTAGGCGAAGCCGTGATTATCAATGGGCTACTAGAAAAGTCTTTAATCGCACTTATAGTAGCATCATTCAAACTGGACAAAAAACAGATTTAACATCATCATTCTGTGCATAGTTTTTGTATTTTTTTTTTTCATTACAAAATGGAATCTAATTTGGAGTAAATAGACAGCCTAAATTTGTTAGTTAAAGTATCGAAGAAAACGCAGGAATAGAATACTTACACTGCGGGAATGATTTCCAGTTGAAGCTCTTTGTCAGTATGGTTATTAAGCTCCTCTGCAATCTGAGACGATAAGTTCGCGCCAGCACCACCAAGGCCACCTCCAGTTCGCGCAATAAACGGCCATTCAGCATAATCGCTAATAAGCTCATCAGCGCGTCCAAATGCCTGGTCACGGGCATCGTATGACAAGTTTGTAAGGACATTCTCCAGGACATTTGCAGCATAAGCGCCGGCCACAACTGCAATACTTCTCAAAAATCGGAACGGCACGTCGTCTGGGAAGAGCGGTGTGTTGGGAATGACAATAGTGCGCGCTGTTAAGCATGTGATGACGCGGCGCTTGATCTCGTCCTTTGTCGCGGTATCGGCCACTGGATGAGTGGCCATGTCGAATAGGAAAAAGTTGCGTTTCTCTGTACGAAGAATACCTTTGTCAACGAGTCCCTTTGCCAGTCGCTCGCGAACCTGTTTCAATTGGTACGAAATTTTGGTCAGATTCCAAGTCTCACCAGAAAGATAGTCAATCCAAGTAGCAACAGACAATGGCTCACTAGTCTTCATTATTTTTATGGTTTCGTCTAGGAGTGCTTCTCCCGTAATCTTATCGTTGATGACCTCAATAAAGCGATCAGAGAGAGGGAATCGGCGTCTACTGGGGTCATTAACCATGGCAATCTTTCCTCTGAAGGCCAATTCCATTAAGATACATCCCCTCAGAGCGTATGAAATGTTGTCGTTCCAAAATGACAAGTACCCCTAGCATTATTAGCCTGAATCTTCTGTGGTTTAGTTTTACCTACCTGCTTATCCTTAATGCCCAAAAGCAGGACCTCTTCCATAAGAGTAAGTTTTGGCTGCTTAAGCTCGTCTACTGTTCTGTTAATGTCATCGGGGTCGTATGCAACTCTGCGGCCATCCTCATTAAAGCCGTTCCTGGCCGTGTTGTTGTTTGAGGATTCATGAGAGGGCGAGTCGGTTCGCTCACTCGTAGCACTGGCTGTGCCACCAGCTACTCTTCTCCGTTGCAATCCTGAAGACATGTGTGTGTGTAGTTTGATATTGGGCTTCGTCTCAGCCTGTTGTGCTCCTAATACGGGGAGGTTTTTTTTCACACCAAAATCTGACCGAACACCGTGTCGGGCTGAAATTTCAGGGTTGTGTGTGCGCGAGTCGAAATTCCACGCCTGGTCTTTTGAAACAAACCTCGTCAATCAAATGGTGAAAGGACGATGAGGTGTAAATGAAACTCTTGGGGATTTTAGAGTGTAGCAATAGGACTCCGTAATTGAGGACAAGTGTGAATATTACTGAAATCTTCAGATTCTAACAAAAGTCTAATTAGCCACACCAGTAGCATTTCCCAAACCACAAAAATATGTAAATGTAAATATTGTTCACTACTACCAGATAGAAAATTTACGTATGCTATTTCTTCCGTTCAGCCTCTTGCGATACCCAGCTACCCGGCACATTGACAGTCTCACCGAATCCATCTGTGTTCAGCGTCAAGCCGGACAGGAAATTGTCTTTTTTCGTCCACGTAATCTCGTTTTCCACCCACTGATACAACTCAGGGCCTGGAGTTGGGAGCGGCTCAGATACTTTAGTGATGAGGTATGCGGAGGAGGCCTCTGCAATTCCATAGACCAAGACGCCTACAAACGGTATCCTCATAATCCAATAGAATGCGAAACCAAAGCCAAACATGATGCCCTCGCGAGCCTTGAACCAGTGATCGCGATCGGACCTAGAAAATGGCACACGCGAAAAATAAGGTGAGAGGAGATCATGTACTAAGCTGCGGCTACCCCAAAAGGAAGACAAGAACATGAACATGTAACGGCGGCGCACAGAGAGCCCAACGGCGAAGATTCCTAGCGCAGCCGGAGTTCCTATAACCCTGTGGAGACTGTAGAATGATGCAGCAGGCACCATAAAACGGCCAATAAAAGGAAATCCAGAGAGAAAATAGAGAGCAAGAGATATACCAGAGCGCTTCAGTGACTTTTGCAAAAAGGTACTGAAACCTTTGTTGTTTTTCTTTAATGACAGTACCGAATTGATATACTGCTTCCATTTTGGACCCTTTACCGGAACGGACTTCTGCGAAGAAGCAGCCTTTTCAGTTGAATGAGAAGGTACCGGAGTAGTTTTCGCGTTGGTGGTTGTAAAATCTCTTGGAGGCAGAGGAGGAGGAGCGCTGCCGTCGTTCAAGTCCGCTCTTGGAGGCAGAGGAGGAGGAGTAATACCATCATTGAATTCCGGACCTTGATGCAAGGTCTCGTCGAATTGAGGGTATCCCTCTTGGTTCAATTTCTTTTCAGTCGTTTCTGCTAATGGAGGGCCTGCAATTTTTTCAATGCTGCCTCCATGGTACATGAGGAGGTTGCGGTAAAAGTTCCTCGTTGTTTCGGGATGCTTCTTCTTGTAGACCCCATCGACAAACTGTAGACTCATGAGGAACATATTATCAATATCCGGCTGGAAGAACCTCACGGCAGAAACTAAGAACATGCCAATATTCAGCACATTGTGTTCGATGAATTCAAGAGTATCGATAGTATTCTTCAAAAAAGCACTAGCCTCCTCGCTAGCAATGAGCATGAGAAACCAGACGAACACTCGGAGACCCCACATTGGTATCCAAATTAAGAGCTGTATAACAATGGAAATTATCACAGCCTTGATAGCTCGCCGGTAGTAGCCTGACTCGACCAAGTATGGGTTTTTGAGCGCTCTCACAGCACCCAGAAAGGTGAGCTGAAAGCCGCGGAGCACAGCAAGGAATGAAAATCCAGCTGGCGGCCGCGATATATAGATAGGAGATGAAGGCATTCCAGCGAAGGAGAATTGATATCTGGAGTCAATTGCAAACGTAGTTGTTTCGGAAAGGAAGAAGCAAGTTAATTTATTTCCAAAATTCCACTTGATTTGCTAAGCGTAGTAGCTAGCAGAAGGAATCGTTTTTGATAGTTGCTAAACTGAAAAGAAGTTTGAAAACAAACCTTGTCCAGATGTTGTTTTACGAGCTCCGTCTGGCATGGCACAGTCAGAGCATAGCCCTTGTGGGTGGCGTCTCGCTGCCTTTCTGGATGGTTCGCCTGAACTTGAGTCTTTGATATTCCTCCGCCAATTCTCACATGCGAGGCAGGCGGGAGGCAGGCGGAACGGGTACGTCATTCCACAGCTGGGACTTTTGTGATTTCAGCTGCAAACTCTCGCATCGCTGAGCCTCTGTGCGCGAGGTCCTCCAGAGTTAAGTTTAGAAGACTTGGAGCGTCTGATAGCCTGGAAGTCTCAAGGTTCATCTAATGTACTAGAGGTAGTGTTGAAAAAAAATAAGCGTTCTTTTCACGCAAATATGGTGTAAATATTTAACTAGATTTTGGACATTTGATCCCTCTTGCCAATACTACTGGCATTGCGCTTTCGAAGACCTAGCCATAATGTTTTCCTTTTGTGCTGATCTGATAGCCAGAGAATCAGTAGAGATAAACCAGCCTCTGGAGTCCAACGAGAAGCACTGAATTCAGTTGGTCCGGATGCAAGTAACACTCACGCCCACCAAGACACACCGTCACTTCTAGGCTGTCCCATATTTGAGCTCAATCAATCGATAATCCTCTAGAAAACTAAATTATTGTACTAACGGATCTCGTCAATACACCTCCAACCATTCGTAGTGCCGCTGTCGCGTTGAATATTCCCAATTTCATGTTCACAAAACGAACAGTTACCCTATTATCAACAAAATTGTAGATTTTCTTCCACCCTTCTACGACAGGCTGCTTTCACATCAAATATCATCAAAATGTCGGCCCCAGCAGTGGAAACAACCTCTTCCGAAACGAAGGCTCAGGACCAATTGATGCCTCCCTCAGTGGCATTGCTGGCGGAGCTTAGCGAGTCGTCGCGTAACTTGCCAAATGCGTCTTCAAACTTGGGCACGATCTTGCTGGGTTTGACAGAGATCAGTAAGAGAGCATACGAGCTGAGAAAAGATTTACCAGTCGACAATAATACGAAAGCGCATTATCTTCTAGCTGGAAGTGGCGTGAATGCTGAAAATATTCAGTCCGAACTTCAATCAATCAAATTTTATCAAAATCAAGAACCATCAGAGATCGCAACATTTGAATCTGACACCGTTGTGAAATACCAGCGTGGAAAAAAGGAAGAAAGTATTTTAGCGACTATCGAGGATTCTATTCATGCAGCGGCCATGGATTTCGATAACCAAATGTCCAAAAATGTGTCAATGGAATGGTCGGTACGAAAGAAAGAGATTTGCGACCTTTACGGCCTCACGAACAACTCTGAAGAGGACGGCACGGACCCTCGACAAAGTGTAGCACCTGGATGGAACAAAAACTCACTCGGTCGTGCAGTGTTAGGCCCAATCTCGGGATCTGGCGAATTCACTGACGTCGAGTTCATTCAGCCCTCTACGCAAGTACTGGCTCCTACTATTGCGAATAACTCGTATCAAAGTGCAATGTTGAGCTATACGGAAATTATCCAGGAGCTAAACTATGCCCGCCAAACTGGAAGCAACTATCCTCTCTGTCAAGCATTCCACGAGGTCTCTCAGGAGATGGGATCTGATGTTAGAGCTCTCCAAATGCAGGATATTTGGAAAATCATCTTTGAAATCATTGGACCAGACGCCAAAGAGAGAGAGTTTGCTACATCCTACTTAAAAGCCGCTCCTAATTCTGAGGAAGCCCTCAATATACGGCGGCGGATCGTGGAAGGTGGTAAGAGATTTTTGGAAAAGCAGTTTTTTGACCTTATTGAAGCCGAGATTGCCCAGCAGCCCATGACGGCATTAGGGGGAAGTCCAACTGCATTCAACAAAATTCGTACTGCTCTCACGTTGCGATATTGCGATAACGGTAAGTGGACACACCCTACAATGGAAATTGTCAATAATATTCCCATCTGGGCCCTTATTTATCACCTGGTGAGATCCGGTTGCCTCGACGAAGCCTTGGAGTTTACCGAGTCTTCTCATGATGCGTTCCAAAAGCTGGGTACATCATTCCCAATCTATCTAAAAGCATTTGTGCAATCACCGCATAGGGTACTTCCGCGAAATCTGCTTGAAAATATTCGCAAAGAGTTCAATGAGCAAGTGCGGTTCTTTGACGAGGAGAGCTCTGATCCGTTCAAATTCGCATTATACAAAATCATTGGACGGTGTGAGGTTAGCAAGAAGACTTTCCCGGGTGTCATCAACACAACCGAGGATTGGCTTTGGAGCCATTTGTCGCTCATCTATGAAGATGCTGATACCAACTCTATTCACGAAAAGTATACACTTCAAAACCTGCAAGCCGCAGTCACAAACTTTGGTGCTAAATACTTCAACCCTGATCGAAAGACTCCTGCTCTTTACTGTCAAGTTCTGATGATGTGTGGATTGTTTGAAAAAGCGGTTCACTATGCCTATGGCTTTTCTCAAGTTGATGCGGTTTACTTCAGTATTGCTCTCACGTATTACGGACTTTTGAGGCCAATTACGAATGTCCTGCAGCTGCAATCTGAACTTTTATACATGAACAAGTTTGAGCAGAGTGAGCTTAACTTTGCTCGCCTGATGGGATTCTACACGCGGGACTTCCGGCGCTCGGACCCTATTTATGCTGTGGAGTACTTGGTGCTTATTTCGCTGAACAAGGACTTGAAGGAAGGTAAAGAGCATTTGAAGATGTGTCAAGAAGCTCTCAAAGAGCTTGTACTAGAGACAAGAGAATTTTCACAATTATTAGGTGATATTCAGTACGATGGCTCGCGTCATCCTGGTGCAATTGAGCGCCTAATGGACCTGATTGGCCTAACAAATATTGATGATTACTTGCAAGGAATCACGAAACAAGCAGCACTCAAGGCGGAAGAAGACGGGCGTATTGCTGACGCTGTTCTGCTTTACCAGCTAGCTCAAGACTGTGACACTGTGATTAACATAATCAACAAGGCTCTGGGAGATATGCTGAGTGTGACGCCACTTGGGCAACCCATTACAGCATCTTCAGGAGGGACTCCTCCCATCATTTCGACGACTGACAATCCTGCGCAGCTAGCACGCCATGTCATGGATGTCTATAATAATAACCCGACCCTTCTTAAAAAGGTCAAGCCCGCAAATCTGGACACCTGCAATACGCTCCTCAAGATTGTGAATGCGCGTGACGCGTTTGCGCGAGGCGATGTCGAGCAATGCTTGCTGGATGTGGACGACACCAAGATCCTCCTGCTCGAACCTACCCCGGATGTGGGGCTGGTCAGGAGCCGTGCACAACAATCACAAACCTTACAGCACCCGGTTGTGAGGAACATTGCGTCGCTGTTGGTCATGGTGATGCGATGCTGCTACGAAATCTATGAGCACAACAACAGCATGTACCGGGCGACGGGGTCAACGGCGAGCCTGCAGAAAATACAGCAAATGCATGGAATTTCGAGAAACTGCATGACGTATGCTGGAATGATCCAGTACCGCATGCCGCGAGAGTAAGTAATAACGACTTGAAAAGAACAAACGAAGAAAGATGCTAACTTGAATTAGGGTATTTGCAGAGTTGACCAATCTAGAGATTCGATTATAACGGGCATGTAATTTCTGGGCAACTAATGTTTTTTTTGCGAAATGGCCAAACCGGTTCGTCATACATGCACGCGGTATCGATGTAATTCTAGACTTCGCGTCGTTTGGTGATTTATAAAGTAGACCTGTTGATGGTTTTTGAATGGATAAGATTTTCACATACATGTACCTTAATTAATCATCAGCACCATAAACGAACTCCAATCCGTTGGAGATCTTGCCTAGGGCCTACCACGTCTGATTGAGTAGAAAGTATTTTAGTTGAATTACAAGAATAGATCTTGACACATTATGATTCAAACAGAAGTTTTTAGTTTCGTCAGTGCGTAATAGTGGTGTTATGTTGCCAATTTACAAGATCCATGAAACTTGATCTGAAAAACATCGAAATGAAACTACTTTCTGTTAAACACAATAAAATCTAAATAAAAATACGTTTAGATCATAAGAGAAAAAAGTTACAAAAGTTACGTAACTCACAAGGGCGAGTTGTCGGATGTGAACTTGTGAGCCCAGTACTGTCTAAACGTGTACCTTGCGCCCACCTCGCCAATCTCTTGCTGCTCCTCGGCAGTCAGCTCAAAGTCAAAAATGTCGAGGCTCTCGGCCACGCGCTCCGGCTTGGAGCTGGTCGTGATGGGCAGCACGTTGCTCTGGTACGTCCAGCGCAGCACGACCTGCGCGGCCGTCTTGCCGTACTTCTTGGCCAGCCCGTCCAGCACCGGCGTCAGCGGCGGCTGCGACTCGCCCGCGGTGTCGGGCGCCGAGGTCGGTTCCTTGGACCGCGGGCGCGCCGCAATGATGGGGCCCAGCGGCGAGTAGGCCGACACCAGAATGCCCTCGCGCTGGGCGTACTTGTAGATGCCGGGGGACTGGTTCTGCAGGTAGGGGCTGAATTCGATCTGGTTCACGGCGGGCACGACGCCGCTGCCGGCCTCCTTGAGGCGCTCCAGGTCCTCGACCCGGAAGTTGGACACGCCAATGCTCTTGGCCAGGCCGGCCTTCTGGAGGTCGACGAGGGCCTGCCATGCGTCCTCGAGGGAGATGCCGTGCTCCTCGACGGTCACGAACGGGCCGTGGATGAGGTACAGGTCGACGTAGTCCGTGCCCAGTTTCTTGAGGCTGTTTTCGAGGGCCTTCTTGGGGTCGCCGATGTTGGGCAGGACCTTGGTTGTGATGTAGAGCTTGTCGCGGGGGACGCCGGCGGCCTTGATGGCGCTGGCGATCTCGGGCTCGGTGCCGTAGGACTCGGCGGCGTCGATGTGGGTGACGCCGGACTTGAGGGCCGCCTTGAGGGCATCCACGGCGGCGGGGTTGGGCGCGTCCAGGTCGTCGCGCTTCTTGCCCCACTGGGTTCCGACGCCGTACCCCACGGCGGGGATCTTGTGTCCGTCGTTGAGCGTGAAGGTTGGGATGGTCATTGTACGATGTGTTTTGCTTTCAACTAACAATTGGAAAGGAAGGAAGATGTTTAAGGAAATAGAATAAAAGAAGAGGAATTGAAGGTTGTAGATTTAAATAAATACAAGTAGAGGAAAGAAGTGATATTTATACCTTGCTGTTTGCTATTGTGAACCCAACTGGAAGCCATGTACTGGGAACAGCGTAACGTGGTTCTGCCGCAGTATTGCGCAATTAAAAAGGCCATTATCCATCTAGATGCCTAGATCCCACAGTATCCAAATAGCATTTGAAATCGGCGATTCAAGGAAAATGGAATTGATACAAATCGCGCTGCTTAGAACCTTCAATGGCGAGCGTCAGGCACTGGCTCCCGCCATTTTTGTAGATCTCCGCAAGGGCCCGCGAGCACCGGAAATCTAGACGTCTCTTCTTTTTCACAGCACAACGCCAATTGAACGAGTGGAGTCCCAACTATCTAACAGGAACGCAAACTCATCATAGACGCTCAATTGAATCGAATTGAGTGGAAGATGAAGTGTTCAAGCTGTGGGCATTGCCTTTGCCCTGCTAGTTAGTTACACGCCCACAAAAAATCAAAAAGAGACCAAACGGTTTAGCCTGGTCGCTGGGTCCGCATCATCTCAAGTACGAATGCCATCATGACGGTTTTGCCGGTGGATTGTGAATTGTGGATTGTGGCGGCATGACAGCGGCTGACGAACTTGACATTGAACTCGTAAACGAAATCTCGTATGGCGAATTGGAGTAATAATAGTTATTTGCATTTCTACGCAACCGGTCTCACGCCGACTTTTTCCTACAAGCCCACTTTTCTTCAGGTATATACATTTATTGACCAAAGGTTTCTCTTTTTTTTCTTCACTGGATAAATTAAATATATATTACTGCTTGCCCAAGTTGCACTTGATGTTGCTGGTGTTATTGTGTTGTTGTTTAGGTTTTGGGCGCTTAGGGGGTGAAGAAGAAGGCAACCGCAATGATAATGTAGGTTCCAATCAGCATGGCACCCTCGAGCCAGTTGGACTCGCCGTCACCAACAATGTAGTTGAGAATCATGACAGACACGAAAAGAACGCAGGTCTCAAAGGTGCTGAACAAAAGACTCATGGGCTGTCCCACAATCCAGCCAAGAATGACGAGGAAGGGAGTCAGGAAGAGGGCAATCTGCAGGGAAGAGCCAATGGCAACACCGACAGCAAGGTCCATCTTGTTCTTCATGGCAACGACAACTGCGGTGACGTGCTCAGCGGCGTTGCCGACAATGGGGACGAGGACAAGACCAATGAAGGTCTTGGAGATACCAGTAGTTTCGACAATGTCATCAATGGAGTCAACCAGGTAGTCGGCACAGTAGGCAACGACAATGGTTACAACGGTCAACATGATAGTTGCCTCAATAGTGTTGAGAGTGGCAGTGTGGCCCTCTTCTTCGTCGTCATCGTCTTCTTCGATAGCATGACGAGAGGTGGATCCATTGGCCTCAATATCAACATGAGGGTCAACGTTTCTGGACTCGAGATACGTGGCATGGGTGTAAAGCTGGAAAACCAAGTAGAGGATGTAAATCGACAGCAGGACCAGCGCAGCGCCTCGCGAGACATAGAGAACGTGCTTAAACTCGTGGGGGTAGCCGGCGTTGAAGGCGGCGGGGATGAGCAGGGAGGTGACGGAAAGGGCCATCATGGAAGCCATGGTCTGGGCCATGACGGGGTTGAACTTCTGCGCGGTATACTTGAGACCACCGGCCAGGAAACAGCATCCCATGACGAGCAGGATGTTTGAGAGGATGGAGCCAAGCATGGAGGCCTGGACGATACGAATTTCACCGCGGAAAAGAGCGACAACAGCGACAATGAGCTCGACAGCGTTACCAAAGGTGGCATTGAGCAAGCCACCGACCGCTTCACCGACATGGACCGAGATTTCTTCGGTAGCAAAAGAGAGGAGGGCAGCGAGGGGGATGATGGCGAAAAAGTTGAGGGTGAAGACGGCCACGGGGGACCAGTGGAGATGGTATGCCGCAATTCCCAGGGGCACAAAGACCAGGAGGACGTTGACGTAGGAGGAGTAGAGAATGGCCTGGATTTTGCTGCCCTGGAACGCTAGCTCGGTAGGGAATCTTGTTTTGAGCTGGAAGCCGGCAGAGTTGCGGCGTTTTTGCGAGGCTTCTCCGGCCGTGGAGGCAAGGAGGGGAGTTGTTTCTTCAGGCATTGCTTTTCGAAGTGTCCGTGAGGAGCGTGTGGGCGCTATAGGGTGATGGATAGCTGCTGGGTCTGACAGCGGGAAGAGAAGGAAAAGGGGAGGGGGGGAGGGAAGAGAGAAATAAGAATGGGAATAAGAGTGAGAATAAGAAGAAGTTCAAGGTGGAGGCTGAGGTCGCGCGCAGGAGCAAGAACTTTTGAAGGCGCCGGCGCGTGCGAGCTGGAAAACCAAAAAAAAAGAACAAAAAACGAAAAAAACGAAAAAAACGAAAAAAAAAGTGAAGGCTGCCGCTGGTTTTTACTGCAAAGAGGCGGGAGGAGGCCCCTTTAGGCGCAGTGCGTTCAAAACACCGCCAGATTGGGAGACCAGCGCCAAAAGCTTTTTTTTTTTTTTTTTTTTTTTTTTTTTTTTTTTTTTTTTCAGGGACAACGAAATGCCAAGCACAAAAAGAAGCACAAAACTAAGCATAAAACAAAGCATAAAACAAGTCACGGAAGATGTCACAGAATGTACACCAGCCTGTGAATTCAGAGCGAAGCATTGAGGCTCTGCGCACAGGGGAAACGACTGGAATTGATATCGCCATACATACGCAGCGACTGGCTGACACGCGTTGACATCGACGCTGCTGCAGTTCTCACGTCGGTGTTTTGTTTGTTTGTCCAGAGATCCTGCGTGCACAGCCCCCATGGACCCAGTCAGCGCTTAGCTCAGCAGAACTAAGACATAAGGCATATCTCACAAGTCTTATATTGCATGGTGCTCAGCCGTATGTGTGGCTGATGAAAAGCTTGTTTTTCCTCGATTTTATAACATGTAGCGATGATTAAAAACAAAAAGAACGGGACATTAAACAGACTTTAAGTTATCATCGTCATTGATCTTCGAATGTTGACACGTACACTCTCATATTGATCATGATGCATTCTCCTCCATGCCAGGGCCGACGCCATCTCCATCATGCATGTGCACGCTGCTCGAGCCGTTAAGCTCTCGTTTAATCGAATACAATGAAAAAAGAATAAAAGAAAAGAGATCCATTGTGGCATGTGCATGCCATTAAGGGTTTACGGACTATATACGAGATAGAATGTGGAGGAAAATGAGAGGTGGGGGAGGGACACCGGCCGAGGCTCAAAGTTTGCCTGGTTTCTGAGAAAACCTTCGGTGCCGCATAGGTATCAAGGTTGGAGATGCACAGTGTTGGGGCACGCCATGGCCAGCGCGTTCCTGCAGCAGCCGTGGCTGTAGCATGGACGTATACAGTCGAAATGAAAAATAAAAAAATAAAAAAATCAGTCAAGTACAGACTGTTTTCATGTGTAATCATAGTACTAGTAGTAAGGGACTACTCGGAATTAAGTATAGTCTCGAGACCGTGAAAACTATCTCGCCCAAACGTAAACTAAAATTTAAGACCCTTTGGCCGAGACCGTTTGCAACTTTGGATCTGTGGGTCAGGACTACAAGCACGAGAGAGCTTAGAAATATAAAACTAACTGCCAGCACAAGCTAGGTGTTTAAAGGGACAAACAGTTTGCGTGAGTCTGGACTTTTTAACTCAACCTTAGCAATAATGTAAGTGCTTTGAGCACTAGAGTATTAAACAAGCAGTACAACATTGAAAGGTCAAAGATCTCTAGACGTTTGACGCACAGCACAAAAACACTCCTATCCTGATAGCCTGAGCACAAGGTACAAAAGAATTCAACAAGTTTAAAAAGGTATATTTCATATAACAAAAAAGTAATCACTACTCGAAACTAAGGTAGCGCGTGGTAATCACACTCAAGCGCCTTGGGCATCAAGTAGCTTAAGCGAGCTCTTGCGCAGCCTGGACAGGCACCATTCTGCGGCAGCCGCCTCTCGCAGCACACTCGGCCTGGTGCACCTTCATCAGCTTCTGGTTCAGAAGAGGATCAATCTCACTCTCCTTCCAGTCCCAAGTCAAGTACTCGTTGGTATAGTTGGCCTCAAATGACTCGGGCAAAACAAGCAGGCGCTTGCCGTAGTTGGTGACCTTGTTCCAGTCACGCTCGACGTTGGCCAGAGACTCGCTGAGGTAGCCGAAGGAACGCTCGTAGATCTTGCGGTCGACAACAGTGTTGAGGTGAGGAAAGATGTCGAGATACTCTTGCCAGGCTTGCTCGGGGGAGCTAATGACAAAGTCGGTCGCCTTCTTGCAGGCACGCATGAAGGCCTTGACGCGCTCGGGGTTGGCCTTGAGGAAGTCTTCGTTACCAATGTACAGAATGGTGCAGAAGCAGCAGCAGCCGAGTTCGGCAAGCTCGTCAATACGGAGCATCTGCACGTCCTCTCGGGGACGGCCCTGGGAGGCCAACCACTCGGCGAGTTCGACCATTTGCACGTTCTCGAGACCAATGCCGGCGTCAATGGTGCCGTTGATGATGGCCTTGGACACGTTCATGCCGCAGCGGACAGCAGTGTAGTCGTCAGGAGTCATTCCATAGTGGCGAGTGAGCTCGTCAATCTGGATCTTGCCAAACTCTCCCACGTAGCCGATACGCTTACCCTTAAGGGACTGGAAATCAGTCGTGATTCCAGAGTCCTTGAGGTAAACAACGCCCGTGAAGGGCTCGTCAAGCAAGGAGCCAATTGACTTGATAGGGTAGCCGCGCGCCTTACCAGCAAGGGTGTGGATCATGGCCTTGAAACCAAGATCGATCTTGCCGGATCCGATAATCTCGGTGACATCGGAAGGATCGTTAGGCTGCAGAATAGCGACCTTAAGTCCTTCCTCGGCAAAAAATCCCTTCGAGTTGGCAAGGTAGACAGGGGCATGGTAGGGGGTAGCACGCCAGTTGAGGAGAAAAGTAATCTTGTCAGTCCTAAAAAAACCCGTTGTTAGCAAAGTGATCTTCAAGCCATGAATTAAAATGTTTTCTTTGAAAAGTATGTCCTTCCGCTAGCATTATCTAGACCAAGTTCAAAACGGTATATCTCAGAACCAGCAGGCCAAGTCCTCTCCTGTTTCCCCCAAGATGAAGGGAAGAGGAGAATGAAGCAAGACCAAAAGCCAGAACACCCGCCATACAATTTTCCAATGGAAAAATTGCAAAAAAAACAAGTAATAACAACCTAGCCCGAGAAAAAGAAGAGAGATACTCAGCGTCATGAAAATAGAAATCACTATTGTGTGTGTCTTGTGCTGTGTCGCTCTAACCGATTGCAGGTTAAGAGCTCCAGTCGAGTTGCCTACATCTTATACTAAGTGTATAAAAGATAGGTTAGATGCAACTGTAGGTCATTGGTAAAGGGTCTTACTTGAAGAATCAACGTGTCAGTTTGTTTGGAAGCGTGTTAAAAGAGATGGAGGAGTTTTGTTTGGGTAAAGAGCAATCGAAATCAAGCCGGGGAAAGCGTCTAATTTATACTTGGCAATGGGCAGCCGGCAGTATGTGCAATAGCGGTGTTCTATTGGACCTTGCTATTGATGCCAAGGGTGCGTAGCTTGCTCTGTAGTTTTGCTGTGGTAACAAAGTTGTGAGTTGGCCGATAAGGGTTCATGGATTGAGAGTCATGAGTGGCTGGCGTGATCCATGATTGGTGCTTCTTTTCCATGGGGAGGATGACTCAATTGCATCGAGGAAGCGCAGCTGTTTGGCGTCTGAATTCCAACAATTCGCTTGTCACTAATGCGAAGTCCCTTCAAAGCCCACGAGCCGTGGCACTGTCACCCGAGACCGACTTTCTTGGCCTCGAGTTCGCTTACCCCGAAGCCATGAATCCGTTCAATTTCAATGCTTACAATTCTTTACGCTTGAATGTTGCTTGTGATCAGCATCGCGTACACGTAGAAGATAAAGATCGTGGCATCAAATGGCATCAATTAGCATCAACTGGCTGAGTTTGCTCAATTGCCTTGTTTAACCGTGATGTCTCCTTACCGTCCACGGCAGAAAATATTTGTTGGCCCCTCAAAAGTGTGTGACTGCAAATGCCGCATGCAAACTACCCAACTGGGTTCCAGCAATCGGCTATACAGACTCAGGGTACTGTGAGCTCCGGCTATTACTGCTTCACCCTATCACGATCCTTCCATTGCAGCTTTGAATGAGCACATTCACGACCTAAAAAGAAGTGCCGGAAAGATCGGATCCTCAGAGCACTCAATTGACAATCACGACATCAACTGGTATCAAATACTCAAACAGTGCTAAAAGTCTACTACAGGGCATCTTCCTACCTACAAATGGTGCACGAAGAAGTCGACGTCGTCTTATAAACGTGACAATGTGTAGCCGAAATATACCTTTTTGGTTAAGTATTGGCTGAGCAACATCTCAAACCCCGAGGGCAGTCACACCTGTGCAGCCTATAAAAGCAAGATGCTTTCTCGTTTAAATACCATGATTGAATCAAATTTCCAGATATTCTTCCAATAAACTCAAGTTGCTTGTGGTAATTTACGTCGTAAGCACAAATAGTTAATAACCCACGATTTTAAAGTGTTAGGTAGCGCCGATTTTAGATACGTGTGAAGGATGGCGGGTAGAGAGGTAGCATATGACTTTAAACCTGAGCTGCTCTAAAGATAATTACACTCTGAAGTCTTCCCAGTCTAGGCTTTAAGAGATCTATAAGACGTTAGCTTGGCAATCCTAAGCATTTTTCAACTTCTATTTTTTATTTTTCCAAATATTCTAAGCTTTATACCAATTCAGGTATATACGTGTACATGTAAACACACATGCCTTATGGCTACATGTACTACATACCATTGAACGGTAGAATATATGAACAATCTTATAAGTAATAGAATAATGGATACAAGACGAAACCCCGCTTCAAATGCAAATCATTGCACTTAAATTTTCACATATGTTGATATCGAGAAAACCCAGTAGTTTGGATCATCTGTTGAAATAAATTGGGTCTACATGCTTGTATTTTGACCTTAAAGGCTCATACGCTGAGCTATTCTAGATCTAAATTTGCAACTAACGTCGAGCAGCCTGAAGTGCTATGTGAAGCCGGGATTTGCAACGACTTCTAACTTTTGTAGTCCCGAAATCGTGCACTTGTAAATTTTAGAATGCTATAGGGTAGCTATTGTTCCAGTTTTAGTACATTTGTCATGTCCAGAAGAAGTTGCTTCAAATACACTTTTCTCTGAGGAGCCCGTCGCAGCTCACTGTGCTTGTCAAAGAACCCGCCATCGTTAAGGTCAACTCCAACACCACTCAAAAGCTCACTACCCCTTTTGTTATCTTTAAGTATCATGCCTCGTGCAAAGCCAACAATGAACTTCATTGACATTTTCTTGACCTTAGCTGCGTTTCTCAAAGTATCATATGGAACTTCTAGGACTTTCTCAAAGGGAGGCCACCATAACTCGTCATCAAAAAGAATGATATGAACTCTTTCAAGTGTCAATAAAGCATCACTCGTATGCATAAATAGCTCTTGAAAGATTTCTGCAAATGTAATATGAACATTAAGCATGGCCAGCACTTTCAGGCCAACAGGAAGTCGGGAAAGCAATGGAGGAATATCGATGGAATGCAGACGGTGGATTTGGAACTTTTGCAGGTTTGGATTATCTTCTAATATACTCTGTATAAGAACCCTTAACGCTGTAGAAAGCTTTCCATCTCCCCCGGTCTCATCGTACTTTCTCACTGAAAATACCTCCAAGGTTCTGAAGGGAAGCCGCTTCAAAAGTCCACCTTCATAATAAGATGCCCAGGTATGCAGCTCACGCAGCCTCTCACTATGTGGTATTTTGGGTACTGAATCCAATCCGTGGCTAGTCCTAGAAGTAAATACCACAACTGGAACAATAAGGACTTCGACCGTTGCTGGCAGCCAGTAAAATATATCTGTGTATCTCATGTTTTGGATCACAAGAGTCTTCAAATTGCGCAAAAAGGAAACAGTTTCCATCAAAGGAAAAATGTTATCACGCAGTACCATTGCTTGCACTCTTGCCATTTTCTGAAATATATGACTGCATTGTTCTTTATCTTTCTCAATCGTGGTTCCTGGGTCAGGCGCTAAATCAAACTCTAATCCGCAGAGATAACCAAATATTTCATCTTTGTAATCGTTATCCCATGCTAATAGTTCAGACTTGGTTGCGGAAATGTAAAGTTTTGGGGGAACCGGGTATGCTTTCAAGCCCTTAGCAAGTACTCCCCAGTTTACAGAATCGCTCGTAAAACACTCCAAAATGTCGAGCTCCTGAAGATTTTCCATAAATTCAGGATGTATCAAGTCGAAGGAGGTCAGATGTTGCCCATTTCTCACTAAGGGAACGAATTCTAGCCGGCAATAACGAACACAGCGCAGCTGAGAGACGCTCATCGAATAAAGGTACTTCTCCAAATTGACCGCTTTCTTTTTATTTCCAAATACATAGTTAGGATCGAGAGCAAAATCAGAGAATCGCAGTTCGTCGCTTGTTATCTCGATAGAGCGCCAGATTATTTGTGAGAGCTTGTCTGCCAGTTTGCGCGATGTGCGGCTGAGGTTAATAAGGGCCTGTGGGTCTCGATTTTTCTCCATAATGCACTCCACCGACAGCTTCTCGGCAATATCATGGAGAAGTTCAATAGGCAGCGAATCCAACATGCACCTCATTGTCGAAAGTGGACGAACGGATAAAGAAACAGAAATGAAGTGTTTCAGTGAGAGATTTTAGCAGATGCACGGACATGAGGCGGAATAGTCAACAATGAGATGGCCACTCTTGGCCTGTAAGTACCGGTTTCCAATTGCCTATCGCAGGGGCGCACTTTGAACCTATCGATCGTGATTTTCTCAATCGGCGAATGCTATAACGATACTTGTACTGCCTCCTAATGCTATTGATGATAGTGAAGCAAGAACTTCAAACAAATCAATTAGCATATATTGCTAAATAGCTTATCGAAGGCATTTGTGAAATCCTGTGTCGTGCTTCAGTTGCTGTGTTGCTGATAAAGGAAGCATCCAACTTGATGGGCGTGCCACACAAGCAATGTCAGGTTAGGGCACTATCGGTGTACGGCTGGAAATATTCAGCGTTCAGGGTAGACATCCCCAAAGTATCGCACGTGACAGTATGTTTCATTCCTACTAGTAATTTCTGGACTTCTTACACAGGTAACTTTTCTCCATGGATGGTACACATCAAATATAATTGGTATCTTGAAACAAAAATGTACTGTACATATACAGAGGCAGTTAATTGGCTGCAAAACTACGGTAAGTTTGCTTCTGTCTCTAGTATAATTTGCAATGAATGCAACTCTGGCCCTTATATTGAAAAAACTCTAAAGTATGTCTTAGATTCAGCAGGCAATTCGAGTTAATCCATATAAAACAAGACGGAATTCAGAGTTGAAAAATTGTACTTTTCATGTGTGTTTAAGCATCAATTACAATAGCACAATAGTTGCGTTTCAACCAAATTCAATCTGGACTCAAATCGCTTTCAGTTTTTGATAATGATTTTGGGCTGATTTTTAACATTCAATATTTCAGTGCTTTCTAGAAAGAGATTAAGAAAAACCTCAGATAGTAAGCCCGCAAGAAATAAAGCATCTCCTTGAGACCGGAGTATGCAAAGACAATCCTAGTATTCTCGTATCTGAAAGTCAACATTTGAGAGTTAAAAAAAACGTGGTCGTTAATCTCAAGTACCAAGTTTTGATAATATTGACTATTGATTATTCACATGCGTGATTAATATCCCTACGGGTCCCTCAGGTTAAGAGATATGAATGAAAATGAAAGACAATGAAACATTCGTAATGATAAATTCCACAGAGTGTAAATAAGTATTTGGGTCTCATTCATATACACTCATTTTCATGCATCGATCAATTTTCATTGATATTTGTACAGATACGCTAAATATAATGATATCTCAATACAATTCAAAATTTTGAGGCAACATTTGAAGTCAGCAAATATCAGCGAAGCAACAGTAACATTTGAATATAATAATTATGAACTAACAGTATCAATCAATAAATACATTAAAGGCGGTATTTATAAGTGTGTCTGATTTTCGCTTGCCCAATTCCTCCTATTTTAGAGTCCTAAGGGCGGGTGGAGTGCATCTTACTCATCTTAAGTAGAAATTGAAAAGAGAGCTACGGTTGCAATTCTAGCTGATAGATTATGAAAACAATCATATTTTCTCCGATCAACTCGGGTGTGGTTGCCAGGGTACATGAGATTTTCCGTCACCGGCTTGTAAAAAGTTATTCAAGGCAGTAAGACATGTTTGGAATCGATACGATAGATCTACGACGGATGTATTTTAGGGAAAATCAATACTCAGGGTTTAGCTGACAAAGTTTAGCGATTAGGCAAAATATTTTTACGCAATCATAGCGAAGAGGTAAAAAAAAAAAATACATGTACAGCACATGTATTTCACTATGCATAGTGGAGTGAAAAAAACACACATCGAAGCTGTATATATCCGACAATCTGAATTATCTTGAGAAAAGACCAGTAAAGGAGATTTCACTTTAAAGTATGTGTTGATGAAACGCAAGCTTGTGGCACGTATCATTCGGAAAATTCAAGGAAAATTCAAGTTAAAAGATATGTCTAAAAAAAGTAAAATGTGCTCCATCACTTGCTGAGCTTAGACTTTTGAATACCACATTTTTTGTGTTTCAATTGACATCAAATAAATCTCGGCATGGCAAATGAAAATGTTGTATATATCCAGATCTCATTCCCGATTAAAATTTTCACTGAAAAATAGCAATACCCAAGTTTTTTCCATTTGCCAATATCATTCGAGTTTCCACTTTTAAAACGTTTAGATTCACTTACATACAGCATGTAGCTTAAGCTAGTTTCTCAAAGCTCAATCTGGCTGGAGGGAGCATTCGAAGGAATGAAAGTATGTGCAGTATATAGTATACGTCTACCTTGAAACTTATGTAGACTAACTTCCCGAGGCGAGTTTGCCCTTGCATATCAACCGAGGCAGACATCATTTTATGGCTTTCAAAATTAGAATTATTACTATTCTTTCCAATATCAATGCTTGCATCGATCAGACGCGTTTTGGCAGCCAATTTAGATCTCCGGGAAGGTTGCTTAGTGGCGCGCTGATGGTCTGACTGATACATCTGTGCCTCGAGTCCGTATTTTTGTTGTTCTTGACACCAAGTCTTGGGATTCTTGCCTTATCGGGACGTATCACAAAAGCATGGTCCTTGAGTTTTTTTGAAGTACGGCACATGACGCAGAATATTGATAAAAGTCAGGATAATTTAAAAAGGCATTCTAATGATGACTTGAATGTTCATTCAGGTATGAGGGGTATAACTGTGCTGAGATTCAAACTGAATCGGCAGTCTGTATATAACCAATTGATATCGTGATAACCATTGTTACAGGGCAGTTAAGTCCGACGTTGGAGAAACTTTGAAAGTGGTATATGGTACACTTGATTTGTCTGCCCCAAAAGGGACAAAAAGCGGGAACGCACGATTTGTCACGCACGAACGGATTTTCCAGTCTCATGCCCGTTTGGCATGAAAATATTGTCTAGACGATATCCGCAATTTATTGGTAAGTTTAGTATAAACTGATTATTGAGTTTGGTGTGTTTACGAGGACGCCGTTCGAGTGGATAACTTATCGGCGTGCGCATACTTGCACGTACTGATCCTCGAACTTGCAAACTGATATTCGAGTATGTGACTTGCTGCAACATCAAAAGGGGTCTCCGTAAACGATAAACGTGGAAACAGGCTATGCACTCATCATTTGAAAGAAGAGAAACCCAATTGGATTGTTTGAACGAGGCAACGTGGTGTAGATGTACTGACAGGAGCCTTCTAATCGTTGTGAGGTCTCGCGCAGTGTGTGAACGGGTCATGAGTCCACTCGGCTTAAAAAGTAGCCTCGAGTCGATTTTTCCACATGTATGAACTGGGAATAACAACGCCAACACAAATTGTCATCTGTCTACGGCGCGCATTTGATGGTCATTAACTTAGCAAGTTCTTGAAGCACATGTGCAGTTTGTATTCATGTATTGAAGTCTAAATCTACTGACACTGAGACTGAAATTAATATCATTGTTGCGCATGAATATATTACAAGGCTTTGATTTTTATACATGTCCTTCTTGTACCAACCATGTTGTTAAAAAAATCACTTCTGGCATGTAGTTCTGGCATGTAGGCCTGTAATAACTATTTGCTTGTGATAAAATTCATCACACGCTGCTACCGTTTTGGCTGCTGCAGAGTGCCGAAGGTTCAATATTTTGGCAGCACCCCAGTCAATTGCAGACGCATTCGGCTATCCCCATTTTCCTATTTTGAAATATTATAGACATTGCATCAAATTCTTGGGGTTTTCTGTTCACGTTTAGCTCCGCAGTTAAAGCTCTCATTGTAAGCAGTCAAGAGTTTGTTTCCACGGCGCACATGAAGCGTATTTCCCTCTGAGAGTTTGGATGCCGATGCTGATGATCAATATTTCATTCACTGTCTTTCAGTATTGCGACACTTTTCGAAGTTTAACGTGCTCTAGGCCTTAAATGGTTCGTTGTGAGGCGTCTTAAGGAAAGATCAGTTATTCATTTCTGTAGTTTACGGTTTTGTCTTCTAACTCTTGTCAGTTGATATGAATATGGCACTTGAGGTTCACAAGGTACATCACAGGATGATACATATGTAGTTCTACAGTACAGTACATAATCAGTGATGATGATGGGCATACGTACTGTAAATTATCTTCACTTTGTGTGGTTTGTAATTTGGGGAAAACTCATGAAAACAAACATCTCCAGTCTACGATTTTGTACAATCACGCTAAAGTTTTTAATCACCACTTTGAGCCTCCTAGTTAAACAAGCAAGAGAAGGCGCAAAAATCCAAAGACCAAAGGAAGAAGATGGTGATAGTAAGTAAGACGATGATAATCAACATCTGTCAAAACTCGATATTGGGTAAGGGTATCCACGCACCAGTTGCTGACTCATACAGGATCATACAAAGTCACTATGGATCAATACACTGTATACATCGTTATTAATCCTTTGGCGAAGTGCCTTTAACATACACAAGCGAGCAGCATAATAATCTTTGCCACACATAATTTTGAATTTTCACTTCCCCTCATCATCGCTGTGAGGCCAGACGATATGGAACTACCTAAAGACGATGCTGACGAACGATATGACGAACTAGCAGCCCTTGAAGCAACGTACCCTGAGTTGGTGCTTGGCACGACTAATAACAACCCCAGTGGAACTCTAGATATTGCTGTCAATTTGATCAAGCCGATTTCTCTAGTCTGTCAAGACAGATCTGACGGCGGTGAAGTAACGGAAGCATATTATTCTGTCAGTCACCTTCCGCCACTGACTTTCTCTTTTGAACTCCCTCAAGGATATCCGGTGAACAAACCGCCAGTATTTGCGGTCAAATCGACTTGGCTTGCGACACAAACGCAAAATGCATTGATCCCACACTTGTTGAAACTGTGGGAGGATACGCGAGATCAGGTGTTGTATGCTGCTATCGACAGCTTATATCAGCAGGCCGAAACAGGATTTGGAATTGACAATAATGGAGCTTTAGTTCTGGATCTCTCTAATAACCCAACTCTTAAAGATCAATTGCTCGAGTATGACACTCTTTCTACCAAAAAGGACTTCGACTTGCAGACATTCAAGTGCGCCATCTGCCAGTACCCCAAGAAGGGCATTGTGTGCACGCAACTAAGCAACTGCCGCCATGTGTTTTGTACAGAATGTATGAAGGCTTTTCTAGACGCTGTCATCACACAGGGATACATCGAACAAGTGAAGTGCCCAAACACAACATGTGGACAAGATATTGCGAAAGGAGATTTGATTGCTTTGGTCGGCGAAGAGCTCAGCAAGCGATATGAAATGCTCAAACGTAAAAAGGCATTGGAAAAAGATCCGCTCATCATGGTTTGCCCTCGGTCGACATGCCAAGCTCTGATAAAGCCCCCGCCCACTGATCAGAACTTGGTCATTTGCGATTCTTGCAGCTATGCGTATTGCCGGAATTGCCAAAAATCATGGCACGGAAAATTTACAGAGTGCTTGTACAAGCCAGTTGTCCCTGAAGAAACCCTAATGGAATATATCGACAGTACGAAAGAAGAGCGCCGCGAGTTCGAAATGATATATGGAAAAGTGAGACTGCAAAAAGAAGAGACTGATTACAAGGTCGAAAAGGAGTTCCAACAGTATGCGTCAAGCAATTACATCAAGTGTCCTGAATGTAATGTTTTCGTCGAAAGAGGCCAAGGGTGTAATAAGATTACATGCAGGTGTGGTACTTGGTTCTGCTACTTGTGTGGCATTAATTTGAAGAAATTGTCTAACCCTTACGACCATTTCAGCTCTCCGGAATCAACATGCTATGCTAAGCTTTACGTGAACACCGAAATAGAGCATATTAACTGAATAAAGTTGGCAGCCATGAGCAACTAGAACCAAGTGGAGGTGTGATCATTTAAGCTACGGTTTTTATAACGTACGTACGAGTGGACTACCTGCGGACCGAGGACGGACGACAAACAGTGGCTGACGCTTTGACTAGTTTTAGTAAGGTATTGATCTTGCCCTGAATACCTGTTCTATAGAGGCGCATCTTATGAGACAGTGTGCAACCTTTGAAGGCCAAGCTTAGTGTCGTGTCTTGGTATAGTGTTAGTTGACTTTCTCTTATTCTTGCATAGTGGCAAATTGCCGGAGAGTTTTGAGACTAGGTTTCTTTTGTAAGGGTCTTTGCGCAAAAGTTCAAGATAGGCCAGGGCGCCTCTAATACAAACTGAAGCATCAATCCATGATGATTGCATTGATAGGAAGTATCTGTATATAAAAAGTATAGAAAGTATAAATCTCAACTCAACATGTATCTTTTTTTTTTCAACAGAAATCTCAACATAAAACTTTTGAACTTCATGATTATAAAATGTAAGAATTCTTAAGAATAAATATTGTGTTCATTTTAAACTCATGAGCAGTTACTTGTCTTGAAAGACTATCTTGTAATGAAGTACGTACTGGTAGACAAGAAGAATATCGAAATCATAGGAATGCCAAGCGCTTTCTAGAGTTTGTTATATCTGTGAAAACATTGAACGTGCGATGCTAAACTTTGACAATATTTGAGGGACTACTCGGAATTCATTTCATGTACTACACAATAGAAGTTGAAAGAGAAAAGAGTATAAGGTTTTTTGTTTTTTTGTTTTTTGTTTTTATTGTTCTCGATATCATTCAAGCTTTACAATAATTCCGATTGGTAATTAGTTTGTATAGAAAAGGGAAACAAAAGCGTGACAGGGATACCTGTTAGTTACACACAGCTGTTTTGTATCTAAGCGTCGACTTGTTTCAAGCATTCGATATTTGGATACTAGCTAGTAGAATTGATGACTGTAAACAGTGCATGCGATACCCTCGAGATGCTGTATACAGGAGAAATATTTTTCCAATTTCCTTCTCCAAAATCGCGGGTCAAGTTTTTTCGAGATAATTCCATGGCGAAAAAAACAATTGACCTCAAGTGCTTTACTGGGCGACTGTATACGAACAGGGCAAGGCGAGGGCTGTAACCCATCTTCTGAGTGGCGCCTGAGGCTTTACAAAAAAATCATAAAAACATGGGCCGGCCTGGGAAGTCTAGAAGAGTCTGGAGCCTAGATATGAAGAAGTACACTTACACGTAGTAGGTAGGTTTCAAAGTCCCTGCCTCCAAAAAGTTAACTTTTTTTTCCTAAGTTCCAAGTACGTTCGCTGATTAACACGCAACGAAGGTTTTGCATACTATGTAGCTGGTCGAGTACCAAACTGCCTTACCATGCCACGCAGCCTTGAGGCCTACTATCACATATATTGATGTATACTATCGTAGTACATGAATACGCGGACAACATGGAGTACATATCCGTTCTTATAGTAATACCGGTACTGGGAATGTAGTACCACAGACCGCAAAGGCGAGAAGAAGCGGAGGTAGCGCTAGCAAGCACCTGAGTTTCGGTAAAACTTGGGCAGCTCATGAGATAACATTTGAACCTTGAAGGGCGTGTGCGTGCGTGCTAAGAGGGGGTGGTGAGTATACATAGCGTGAGTAGCTTGTGGTGCCAAAGAAATTCCAATGATTGATTTCAGCAGGTTGCTTCAGCTGTGGGCAGCGCTACCACGTATGTTGAGCAAATAGGTTGTTTGCAAGAGCCTCTGATGATGCACTTCAGTGTTGAGCAAGTATCAGCGCCAACGATATCAAGAAAACATTTAAACGTTTGGATGCAATGGTTGTATTGAATGCGTTGTACGTTTTGTATGGCCGCTCGCTTACGTTTACGGACAGATAACATTGAAGGCAAAGAGCTGGCACAGCGTCCATGAATGTAAACAGAAATCCGTTAACGTCATCAACTGGCGGTTTAACGTTATCATTTGCCTACAAGTGAATACTTCATCAAGAATAAGTTTGTTTACTCAAGGGCTGTTCGTTTAAAGTCCAAGGCAGCAGAAGGCTAGCTCGTCGATCGATATCAGTAACATTGAACATCTGAGCTAGCTCCCTGCCATTGAATTTGCTCGAGGTTTTGAAGTTTCGAGAAGTGAATTCACATCCATTTTGATCATCCATCGTCCTACACATGCTGTACTTGAATTTCATGCAGTCTCCACACGTCGTGTGCATGTGGGAACCACACATGGGTACCCATTCTCTGGTACTTGATTTTGTATTCACTCGAATGAATTCGTTGCAGATTAGAAACGATATCCGATAGCGTGGGCCTCGAGTAGTTACATTTTGAACATGTAATAGAAGCGAGGTCCCAACATCATGACTTTCAAGTTGAATGAGAGAAGAGCGCCTTGAAAATATAATTATAAACAGACTATAGGAGAATATTCAAGGATCGGAAAATCGGAATTTCAGAGTTTCGAGTCGCAGCGATTAAGATTTCAGGGCCCACTATTTACACTATTAACCGCAACTGGTAGTACATCACAGTCATCGATATTGAAGCCAGCAGAGGCTGAGTTGTTCTTGTCGACTGGCACACCAGTGCTGCCGTGCACATCGATTGATGATCAAATGAAAGTCAAATAAGTTTGCCAACTTCATCAAGTCAGGCAAGTCTTATCCAGAACTGTTTCGGGGATATCATGCTACGTCATACCAACTGCGCCAGGCACTTGTTGTCTCGAGCCAAACACCAAACATGAACCAACTGAGAGCAGCAGGTAAGACAACAGAATTCAGTAGCTAGCCAGGCTAAGTTGCAGACCGCGGCTTTTCTCCTCCAAATCCATTTCTTCTTTGTAAGGGCGTCACAAGCGACGAAGGAGGAGCGCCTTGAGTCCTGCCCTGCAAAGCGAAATTACAATATTTGCAAAGTCTGTTGTTGGTTCATCCCAACTAGGCTCTACGTAGAGATAACACAGCAACTATCAGTTGTACAAGTCAGAGGGGCTTGGCACTCGTTCCCCCCTTGTTAACAGCTTGAAGTGTTGACGAGGGGATATTATGATAATGGTGACTGTTGATCGCGTCAATTGGCACTACTATGTAGGGTGTTGACTAGAAGATCAGCCAAGCACTAGTTACTGGAAGGGTGAAGTCATACACCTTATGCTGAAACTAAGATCAAGTGCTGCCATATGAACGAACCTCAAATTAACACAGTCATTTGAACATAAACAACAGGCGGTCATGGTGCTAGTACTTGTATATGTTTGATGACGAACGATGGTCAAATAAGATCACGATGACGCCGATATCTCCTGGTGCCCGCCTCGCGAGATTGATAATTTGCCTCTAGGCATTGGCCGTTTCCAGACATTGATGATATCACGCAAACATTCCAACATACATGTTAAACATTGTGTATGCGAATAGGTAAGTCATGACACTGGTATTGCGTAATCACTGACTCATGCATATGATAGTAGCAATGTGTAATTGGAGGACTGGTAGTGAATATTGCAGTCCATAACCACTGTAGCGTGTATACAAAGGAGACTTTTCTCTTTTTCCCTTTGCGTAAATCGGATTCGGAGGCTCTGCAACCGTCAGGAGCCGATATTCGGCAAAAAACCCACGTATACTATAGCTAGCTAAGCTAGCTGGCTAGCAGTAAATTTTGTTTTTGTTTTGGCTATCGCTGTAAATCGAAATCGCGATGATATCACGGAAATATAAACTTTGAAAAAAACTAGTAAGCTTCAAGGTTTGTCGCACAAATGTTGAATGAAGGGTGTTGGCCCATGATTGCTAGTAGTAGTAGCTAAAGGCAACCCGAGAAACAGGCGGTATTTGGCACAATAGTACTTTGAGTTACTAGTTACTTGGCGGTGGCCGGCTAGTGCTCGGGCAGCTGCGGGTTGAGTTACGATACTAGTATGAGTTTGAACGTAGTTCAGTTCGGCCACTGTAAGGACTGTGGGATCGTGAACTGGCTCAACCAGCATGTGCAAAATGGAATATGAGGGCGATGCGGCATTTCACCAGACCTCCACCCTCATTAGAAATAAAATAACCAGTACACGGAGGCTACGAGGATATTGTGAACTGTAAATTGGAATTCTCCAAGCTGAATCGATAATATAATATTTTTTTTTTTCTTTCTTTAATTTTGATTTTGATTATTTTGCTCCTCCTTCGTCAGATGCGCTTCTCGCATTGTGGGATATCGTCGACTTGGCCCCTTCGAGTCGCTAATTAACGGTGCGCATGTGTGTGCAGCCCACAAATGCTCTCTGCCCCCACGTGCTGCCTCTGTAAATATCAGACTCGGTGGAGTTCTCAAAACAACACATGCGAATATTCCAGAACAAGATTACGAACCTCTCGAGAAAAAAAACACTAACCCACATGCAAGTATCCGCAAGTAGACTAGTGGTAATACATGTTCCCAAAGAAGCACGGAAGGAACAAAAGCAATTATGGCAACAACGTGTACATCATAAATTATGTAACAGAGGCGCATCAACAGTGATATTACTAACTGCAACGTGTGATTTCACATCATGCAGCATCACTATATGTGTCCTCTAATTTCATTTTGTAGCGATAGCGTGTGTGCAGTACTTTAACTCTTTTTTCGGCGATGACGTCGTCGATCAGTTATGTCTCGTCTCGTCCAAGGCCAGAAACACTTGGAACCTCGCCCGTTAACAACGACGTCTGCTAAGAAACACCTTTGACTTCACGATCGCAAACACGAAAAGTTTATAAATACCAGCACATTCCCGGTGTTTGAATCTTCTTTTTTTTCATTTCCTTTTTTTATTATATATTAATCAACTCTTCACACCTCAAAGGTTCCTTGGCAATCCCTCAATCTTGACTACTACTACTACTTCATCATCTTCAACTTATTCACATCCAATTCTTATTTCTCAAATGCCTTCCTATACTTCTATCATCGCAACCAACAGCCAGGGACGTTCTTCCTTCAACCGTCCCATTGCCATCTTTTCGGACTTCGACGGCACCATCTTCCACCAAGACACTGGCCACATTCTGTTTGACCATCACGGATGTGGTCCTGAGCGTCGCGAGACCCTTGACGAGATGATCTCGACAGGCGAAAAGTCCTTCCGTGGCGCTTCGGAAGAGATGTGGGGCTCTCTCAACGTTACTCTTGAGGAGGGCTTCAAGACAATGGAGAAGCATCTTACCCTTGACACTGGCTTCCGTGACTTTTTCAACTATTCTGTCAAGTATAACATTCCTTTCAACGTTATTTCCGCAGGCCTCAAGCCTCTTCTCAGACATGTCCTTGATGAGACTCTCGGAAAGGAAAAGTCTGCTAAGATTGGAATTGTCTCTAACGATGCTCACATTTCTGAAGACGGCTCTGTGTGGACTCCCAAATGGCGTCACGACTGCGAGCTTGGCCACGACAAGGCTCTCAGTATCAAGGAATTCAAGGACAGCCACAAGTCACAGACCCCCCTCGTCGTGTTTATCGGTGACGGTGTCTCTGATCTGGCTGCTGCTAGTCAAGCTGATGTTCTTTTCGCACGCAAGGGTCTGAAGCTCGAGCAATACTGCCAAAAGAACAAGATTCCTTACATCCCTTACAACTCCTTCAAGGACATTCAGACCGAGTTGGAAGCCCTTGTCATTGGTAACGTCAACCATGATCCTGCTGCTAAACAGGCCATGGAGGTCAGACCTACTGTCATGAGAACCTCGAGTCATACCGCTGGCGGTTTGCCCATTCGATCCGTTCTCTCTGGTGTTGCCTATGTCAGCTAGGATGAGGCGGCTCTGAAGTCTAGTCTGTAGGAGCCAGGCCTCATTGTTCTTTCTTTATCGTTTTGGGCTATCTTTTTTTTTTCACGTGTGTGCATAGATGTTGAGTGTTTTTGATGATTGTTTTTCTTTTTTGTCGTTATGCTAGCTTTTTCTTTTTCACCATTAGCATATTTTGTGTAGATGTCCGTTTTTCGGGACTTATATATAAAAAAAATCAAGTTTATACTAAACCTTTTTGAGTTCTGATGGTTTGGATCGTCGAGTTGTGCCTTTGGGCCGTGCGAGAACTCTCTTTAGGCTTCCCTCAGGGATCTCGTGCGACACACACAAAACTTTGAACGTTTGGGAGCAGAAAAAAAAAGCCTCGACGAAACAAAACAACCACAAAATTACCTATTCTGGGTGCGGCTTCTTATCAGTTGAACACCAGTTGACCCTTGCATAAGGGCCACCCTATAGAAATTCATATACGATATCATCCCCACTGACCCATTGAGCGCAGAAGGGTGGGCGTTTTTTGTAGGAAACACCATGGACGACATCTGGAGTTTCAGCACATCATGAAGCGAATAATAAATACGTTGGGCCTCCTCCACCTTCGCACGCATGCGTAGTACGACGCCCAAACAAACAATGAACCATAACACTACTACGCCCGTCAGAGCAGTGTCGCGTACTACTACTAGCAGACGAACCAAAATACACTTTCACTGAGACATTGGGCCATGCACTGCAAAACTCAGAGAGGAGCCATGGCAGCTTTTTATATCGACGAACTTCAAAACATATGTACAGCATATAGCCTAAAACAAAGGTGTATACTATCATAGAGCACCAGTATGTACTAATACATGGTAGTCATTGCGAGCGACCAAGTAGGTAGTATCTCATGCGCAACAAGATAAGCAGGAGTTCCTGAAGCAGATGTGGCAGTGCCAATGATGGGTGTGGCAGTGGTAGTGATAGGGCAAGTGGTATTTGATCGCGGACACCACGCTGCTGCTGCTCGATACGACCCTTACGCCTTGACTTGCCTAGCTCTGCCCTGGCCCGGCCAAGAAGAGGCCAAAATGCAAGTACACATAAAAGCACGACAACAACATCTGAAGATAACGAAGGATTTGTGCATGTTATGTTCAAGAATGTACGAAAGGACGTGCAATGGAAGAGGAGAAAAAAGCAGCGGCATTTTACGCGCGCGCTATCGTGAATCATGAATCATGAACCTGAGTCAGTCAGTCAAGCCTATGTTTGTTCCCCATCTCCATAACAAGACCAAAAACTAGAATTGTTACTGACTCCTAACTCAAGCACTTGAGGTGACGGATGGATTAGCCTTGTCTGGTAACGCTGGTTGCGTAAAGGGGACAATCAGCGGTGTAGACTGGCGACGCCACAAACAGAATGAACATGAGAAAGATGGTGAAGCTAGCGTGATTTGACTGACCTTTCCAACATCAGGAATTGGAGATCGCTAGTGGCGCTGATGGTCCAATGCTAGTCGCCTCTCAAAGAAAGACTGTTCTGACTTTTGCAGACGGCAAAGCAAATCAGTATCTTGCAGTTCTTCATGAACCATTGACAGAATACATTCTTAAGGTGAACCTTATGCTTCAGCAGAAGCAAAACTCCCTGTCGAGTTACCACGCCATAAGAATATTTCTGTTATCAGAGAACATTTACAAAGCTATATTCTTATAAACTTTTTCCTGCTTGTATCCTCAAACTGGTTTATGACAAATGCTTAGTAGCTAAATGACATAAGCGTGGCAAAATTAACAAAACTGTGATTGTGACATACTGTGTGTTGTGCTGGGACAACAATCTGTAGCAAACTTTATAGACGTCACAAAAATCCACGCGGAGCTCATGCCAAAAAACAACAACAACAAAAACAAAAAAAACACCTTCAGCGATCATTCTCTATAGCTACGATTCAGCTAAGCTTTTTCAAATAGCACGTTCGTATGTTAACACCTCTTTGATTCTTCAAGTCGTCAATAAGGCAAGGGTTTTATCGCTCCTCAGATACAGAGAGCGGCCTTTATTACTTGTCTAGAAAGCATTCATGAGTAGTTGCGGTTTTAGTAAAGCGAGGATGGGCCATCGTTCTTGGCGCAATGGTTACAGAGGTACAGCATCCTTGGGGACAAGTTCTTCCCATTGGTGTTCTCGCCAGGAGGCCTTATGACCAAACGTTCCTTGGGGACTTATAAGGCGCTCATCCGCAGCCTGCGTGAGTCGCAGCGCTCCTTCGTTGAGAGGAGGCTGGCAGCCCGACTTGCGCGGGAGAGAGCTTGGAACCACTACGTGACCAAACACCCACCGATCCCAGAGCGATCCTTTGATGAACCGGTTCCAGGGGAAATGTCGTCTAGACAGTCTAGGCCATTTAGACAATCAGCACCACCGCTAATGGACTCGGGTCCCCCGGGTATCCTGGCTGGCTGCTAACGTCTATAGAGTACGTAAACCGCAGTTGACATATAACAAATAATAATAATAATACAAATTGTATGCTACGGACTGATCCATCAAGGAGAGCAGCGCAATGCAGCGACACCATTTATTCCACATTTGCATTTATTCTTCATGTATCTAATAAGACTTGGGCCGTTCTAAGAATTAAACCAAAGGGAAACTACGCAATAATTACTGGTTCTATGTTTTAATAACCAAGTCTTTGCCAATAATGATAATCCTACCTGGTAAGAACACTCAAGTCATGCATCTTTTATTTGAAGCAAACGCTTTTCCCTTATAAACCAATATTAGGTCATATTAGCTAGTGGCATGAAATTTCATTTTGGTCAATTCCGGATGAAAAATGGAAAATCACTATAGATTAATGACGGCGGGTATCTAGATTTCTTGTTCACAAAAGTGAGATCTTTTTTTATAAAAATTTCTCGAAATAAGAAAAGGCTATATACGCATGAAGGATACATACATGCATCTTGGTTCAGCTTGCGCTAAGGTGGTTCCAACGCAATTTAGATCAATTACTTTTTTTCTTACTTTCAAAGCTCTCCCCGATATTTCCTTTTCCTCGTACTGTTTTCTGTCCAATCGTACTACCATGTGAAATACCTCCCTTGAAGTTTACGAACGATTTGTGAAAATATCATTGTACAATCGCCTTGATCCGATGTGACTTTAAGTCCGGAATAACTGAAACCGAGGTGTACATTTATTCCGACCACGATCGAATGCCAATTTTAAAGCACCCTTCAAACACATGCCTAAATTAGGGCCTTCAATTGATGACTGAAGTCCATTATCTTTTGTAAATTGGATCCGGTATATTTACTTGTGTGGACTTACGGGTATAAATCACAAATGGTGGTGAGCAATGAAAGAGAAATGACAGAGGTGACCGTATACCAACTTGAGAAAGATTCACCAAGCTAATCGAATGGTATTTTCAGGCAGAGTTTACGCTAGGGCGACCCGCCCCTCCTTCTTCTTTATTCTGCCACTGATGCTGAATGCATGCCCCAATTATCGGTTATCTACGCAAAAAAATGGATGCCAGAGGGCAACGATGAGTTGTTACAGACCCTTTACATTCCTTTTATATTGACTTGTGTTACAGAACTTGACTAGCAATGGCTACTCGTATCTACCATGTATATCCATAACTTTTTTACTAAACAATGTTATACAATGGAGAAACAAAAGGCCAAAACTGATCATGGTCTCATGGAGTGCACTCGAGTCTACGACTCACCATAGACGGTGAGGTTTATGCCTTCAGAATAACCTAGAAATGCTATTACTTATATTGATACGTACACGTACTGTACATGTACAGTACATACATTTACATGTATGTGGAGTATCAATAGCATACAACGCCCATTTCAATGCTCTGAAAGGCGTTACCAATACATTACATTGTTCCTCCAGCGATATACTAATGTTTGTGAACGGCTAATGGAAAGTTGAATCTGTACAACAGCTTATATGTAGTTGCCTCAAATCTCCATACTTCATTTTAGCAGCCGTCACAAGTATGTTTGTTTCATTTTTAAGGCCCAATCCGAAGCAACGTAGAGTACGCAAGTTCGGTTATGGCAAATATAAAAGATTTGCCAGCTATTCCGACATTGGATAGCTAACCTCAAACCAACTACCTCGCATAAAGGAGTTGGGCCGAGTCACAATATTGGCTCACAATACTGGCTGCACAACAACACTCCAAAATCCGAACAAGAAATCGGTACTAAAACACAAAACGTTGGCAGGAAAGAACATGGAAAAGGCAAAGAAAAAAATGCTTTAAATACAGCGCACCAATTGCAACAACATTGTTTCTGTTGTACTTTTTTATTTTCCTGAGTCGCAACGTACCTTTTGTCAGATAGGAGAAAATACTATTTCTTGAATGTAGAGTACTACATGTGTGCGTATACGTGTGAAATATAAATGCTCATGGCTTCAATATGGGCCGGTTGATAAATCTGCCTATTGCCAGGTGCCATCATGTAATAAATATGGGTTATACACGTTTATCTTTGATCTGGTATTACCCTCGTCTCAAAGCTTCTACCTGGCTTACTGCCCATTGCTACTGACCGTTGTATACTATTCTTGACAAGACTTCATCCAATCTCTCGTCGCTCTTCAAAGACTGCATAAGTTGCCTGTCTTTTCCTCCGGTTGCTTCTATCTACTGGACTACTTGCTTTCTCCTCCATATTCTATATCAACTAAAAACATTTTATTACGACGAATGACATACTGTTTACCGTAAGTAAAATGCACCAGTCGTCTCTGGGATACGGGCACAAAAGAATATCACCTTGCAACACAATATCTACACGGCTTTAATCAAGTTGACATGACAAACACTAGCATAATTGAGCGAGCCACTTCCAGCATTAGCCTTGAAAGAGGTTGATAACTGAGTCCAGCAAGCCTAAAAATTCGATGCAAAATAACGCGTACACATTGGATGTTCGCACTTTTAGTATTACCAGTATTGTTTGATATTACAATTATACCGAACGGAACGCAGACATTATCGATTTCAGCCGTGAAGATAGCATTTTCTTTGAACCATCAAATCCTAGATTAGACAATGAGGCTTAGTTCGTGTGAACTAAACTATCAGTGTAAGCAAGGTTCTAGAGCTCATTTTTGCTGACATGGAAACCGACGACAGGTGGTCGTACTCAAGTGAGTTCTAAGTTGCACAAAGCATTTAAGTGTTGGCCATTGCAATCAAATCAGTGAGTGCATTTTGTTCTGGCCATTCTCGGAAACACTTGAAAGTATTCCTTGGCTGCGGGTAGCCGCGCATGTCACTTTCCCTGATGAGAAAAGCAAATTTGAGGTGGTTAGACTTCATGCATTTGGGGGTTTCTCAGTAAAGACTCCAGCTGCTGTCTCACGATGGACCAAGAAGTTAGTGGTATCTCTGTGCAATTCCTCAAACAAATGAGGCACAACGGTGTCCACACTGACTATTGAAGGGTGCGGTTATCTTGATTAGAGAATTGATTGGGTCCATTATCGTTGAGAGCGGCCATTGTCTTCATGTGAAAACAGTGAAAGATGATATATGCACGTACCGTACGTATATATGTACGCTCTGTTCATTGGAGCGATTATGAGAGCCTTGAAATCGATAACGTATTTGTTATCGAATCAGATATTGATGATAACAGATTCGAACAAGTACAAATCAGGAACTGAAACGACTAATTGTAGCTTTGAATTGCACCATTCATGGTGTTATTTCCTGTATTTCGTGAAACATTTCATTACAAGAAAGTACACGTGCTGAGATTGAGCCTACACATCCCTGCCTGACTCCGTATACCGCAGGATTTGAGAGCGTAGAAAACAGTAGCTTTTCAACAAGTGCGGAATATATTCTGTTAATTACAAAACAAGACTACCTTTGAATTACTCGGCTTAGTTATTATTATTGGTTTTGATCTTCCAATAATGAACTCCAGTTCATTAGATAGAGCGCTACATCTCGAGCAACAAATGATTGTCCACTCAGAGTCTGCATGACTAATATTAATTTGATAGCAGCCAATTTTTCATTGTTCATCACCACTTTTGCACGCATGCATGGGGAAAAATTACTTTGGGAACATGTTGTATACTGTACATTAGCGGCACCCTCAGAAACTTCCATAGAAAACTTGGAAAGAAGTGGTACTAGAATAATGTTTATGAGTGTTGGTCGCAAAGTATGTTGTTCGGCGCTATACGCGATCGATGGCATTGCAAAATAAAAAAGAAGATTCCTCTATTTGTACTAGTTCTTGGCAATGGCTTCCATAGGCTTCTATACGTGCCATCATCAGAGGAATGCTCTAGGCGCCGCCTACTACGTTGCCAACACGTGACGCCGTAACCGAGACAGGCAGTGTGCAGATAGTTGCGTCTCGAGTGGCTGCCCGGGCCAAGGCGGAACTGTGCCACCAGCCATGCGCTGGCGCTATACGGAGCACTTGAACAAAATGATATCATGAAGAGCACGGAGCTTGGAGGCTTTGTAACAGTCATCGCGTACTATGATAGCCAACGCGTATACCCGTCGCCACTGTTTTAAATGTCTGTAGCGCGGTAACGTTGGCTCAAGCTTTATGGACAAAGCGTAAGTTATGAGACAATTGCCCGTTATACTCTCCAAGGTTTCCAATGTTTCTATTGTGCTTATTGTTGTGTTCTTCTTCGGTGACGTGAAATATTAGAGGGCGCCGCCTTATCAACCGAACGCTCGCACGTTTTGTCACCCATTTCACGCAGGCATCGCACCTTAATCGCAACTCTCAGAGTCAAGAATGCGGGCCCTGCCGGCTGGTACCGAAGTTTCGACGTTAAAAAACATTTGAGTATACATGGGGGCGGGGCATCGAGCGGAGAAGGGCCGAGGCTCTTGTTTCTATCCGCGTTGGCAAACTTTACTACTCCACTCCAACGGACGTTGCTCCACAGGCCACCTCGTCGGCCACGTGCGCCGGAGCACCTGAACAGTCGCAGCCGATGAAGCGCTCGAGACACGAGAAAATCAACGCTGAGACCCGAGTCCTGGGCCCTGCGCCCGACTCTCCGCCACCTTGCAGCTCTTACCGCGCGGTGCGCCGCGCCATCGCGAGAACTTGCCGACTCAGCCCCAAGCCTTGGCAGATGTCCTGGTGATTGGCTGGACAACAGCAACGACCGTTTCGCTTCTGATATCGTGTTCTCGGCTGTTTCGTTCTTGTGTTTGTCTGGGTCCAGCGGCGTTGCCAGCCATTGTTGTCGCCATGCCGATCTGTGATAAATATCGCTGCCAATACCCTTTCCAATACGTTCCCCAATCAATATTTATTTTTTCTCCATCTTCAAATTCCTCTTTATCTTTCAAACGACATTTTCACACAACCATCCATTAACAATGAAAGCTTTACACATCTACGGACAGCAGGACATCCGCGTCACGAATGGCGCCCCTGCTCCAACAATCACCGAACCCGACGATGTCATTCTCGAAGTCGCGTTTTGTGGAATCTGCGGTACCGATCTCCACGAATACATGTCGGGCCCCATCTTTGGCCCCCAACCAGGCGAAGCACACCCATACTCCGGCATTGAGCTGCCCATTTGCATGGGTCATGAGTTTGCCGGCACCGTCGTCGCCGTCGGCCCTGAAGTCACTCGCGTCAAGCCCGGCGACCGTATTTGCGTCGACGTCAGCTACGGATGCAAGGAACAGGGCGTCGAGAACCCCTGCACTGCGTGCACAATTGATCAGCCCAATGCGTGCACTAGACTCTGTTTGAGAGGCCTCAGTGCCGAATCCGGTGGTCTCTCGCAATACTCGGTCATTCCGGAGCGCTCAGTTCACCTTCTTCCGGATAACGTCCCTCTCGATATCGGTGCAATGGTTCAGCCCATGAGCATTTCTTGGCACGCGGTCAGAATCTCTGGATTCAAGGCTGGCAACACTGCTCTGGTACTTGGAGCTGGCCCCATTGGAATTGCGTGCATTCTGGCCCTTCAAGGTCATGGAGCAAGCAATATCATCGTGACCGAGCCCGCTTTGATTCGTCGACAACAAGCACTCTCCCTTGGAGCCACGCACGTTCTAGACCCATTGTCCTTTGCCAGTGTGCAGGACCTTGTTGCTGCCATACAGAAACTGACACCCAGCCCACATGAAGGTGTTGACTTTTCATTCGACACGTCTGGCATGCAGCAGACCATGGACACAGCTATCGACTCACTCAAATGGCGTGGAACCGCCGTGAATCTCGCCATCTGGTCCCCCGACAAGCCTGCTTTACTCCACCCCATGCGCTTGACCGTGCAAGAAAAGAAATACATGGGCAGCATGGGTCTTACTGGCAAAGACATGGCACAAGTCATCGACGCATTTGCAACTGGCAAGATGTCCATGGACAAGGCGCGTACCATGATTACCAGCAAAATTCACCTGGACGATGCTGTCGACCAGGGATTCCACCAGCTCCTGAATAACAAGGATAAACATATCAAGATTCTTATTGCGCCAAATGGGCATGTCGATGGCGTGCCACCGAACGAGATTCAGCAGCACTTGCCACGTGGAATTGATGTTGTTAGTTGGCAGAATCAATTCGTAGACCGTGCGCCCATTCATCACGCCAAGGCCTAGAAAAACTTGAAAAACATCCCCGTATAGAGATTGCTTGTTGGTATATAATATGTAACAAAAAAAAATTTAAAAAATTAGGAAGAACAGGACCTTTTTAAATGATAAAGCAGATTATATACACATACTTATAAACGACCGCGCATCCTACAAAAAAAGTGCACTGTTCGCAAAGTACTAAATTGAATTGGGGATACCGTAGGGTAGAAGGCGCAAGGGTATGTCTCTTCTCGACGTCAGAAGCCACGCAGGGTTGGTGAGCAAGCATATATTTGCAGCCAAGATGGATGCAACAAGTCATGCTGCACCATCAATTGACCAAGGCCAAGCGTTCTCAGATGCAGCTAGCTTTCTATTGGCGCTACAATGTGTCTGGAAACAAAGGCAAGAATACGGCATTAACATTGAGAGTCGGTGGTTGTAAGTGCTGAAGGATAAATCTTCAAACGTTCAGATCTTCGATCTGGTCTGCTTTATTGGATCGTTGCCCTTTTCAAATGGTTTTTTCCAAGTATCTACATGTACACAGGCATAGATGTTGCACACAATGAGTACATTCAAAGTTGGCCAGACATAAAGGTCCGCCTTGAGCTCCGTCATGGCACGAAATGAATGCGATCTATATAAAGACTTGCCAAGCAAATGTTGAGGTCAGCTATGACCCATCCTTCGCATGTCCCTCCAGCAGCATCGCCTCAAAACCTGGGGAACGGAGATGCATAACCTGATGTTCAATGCGATGCTCCCGAGAGCACAAAATTCAAAGGCAAGTATTGATGGTACGCGCCCGGGGCATGATTTTTTTTTTTTTTTAAATTTTTTGTTTGGCTTGGTTTGGTATAGTTTGAAAGCAAACAGAGAGCAAAGCAAGTTATTCTGAACTTTTAAGAGCTCCACAGTCACTATGTATTCAATGCTAGCTTGTAATGGCTGTAATAGACTCAAACTACACTGGTCATAAACCCCTGGCAACTGTCACATTTCGGTAGTCGCTGGCTTGCCTAAAAAGAGCATCTCTGTTTCATTCAATCAAGTCTCAACTGCACATAGCTGGGATATACCATTATACCCCAACACACCTCACTTGAAACTCCTCCATGGGCCACTGTTCTTTTCTTCAACATTAACAGGGACTGCACATAAAAACAAGGCTTTCACTGCAGACTTGAAGACATGGCTAAATAGTACCATATACACCGTTAAAGAATTAATGGAGGTCACTTGAAAACCTTCATTCTTTCCGTTCAACTTGCTTTCATCTGGGTCATAATCACAGATCAGCTATGTCCGACTTTGCTCAGAGTCCACAACCCTAGTTGAAGTAACTGAAAATATTTGTATAAACAAACCTCAAATAGATAGCCCCCGATTCTTTATGTCTTTTTCTTGTTGTCAGCCAGAACCTCCTCTTCTCTGGTTCTCTGTCGGGATAGCCTCATGGTAGTTAAGAATACACACCTTCCACCATTTCTCTGATATTCCCAATTGAGTTGCAATAAGGAATCTGTAGAGAACTCCCTGTACCAGTCTCCAACATCTAGAACTGTTGAGTTAGGGTTAACATTTTCAATCAAGCTGTGAGCACCTTCTACGGCTTCCTGATGATGATATAATAAAATTGCTTATTGCCCCGTTTAAATCATATTGATGAAGGTATAATACCTACATGTATATAAACATAAAGTAAGACATAGATCAAGACATGTTCTAGCTCAAAAGGATTGTTGGTTCAAGTACAGTTGCGATAATGTTGCCTTATTCCCTGAGTGTATATAATATTCTTTCACGCATGCACTAGCACAAATGTAAACCCAGCCACACAATTGGACTCAGGGAAAACTTTGAGTGAACAGTTTTGAAAGGTTGGCCATTGAACTTTTTTTTTCAGAGGTGGACCTTGATATGGCCCGAACAAATTCTCTCACAGGATTGACCGTGCCTTCATCATGTAACTTGTCGATCTGGCTACTCAATTTTCCCAGATTGTAGCCGGAATTGGCGTCTAGAGCCTGGATAACTTCAGATAGATAGATAGATAGATAGATAGACTTTTGCCCGGTCAATCGGCTATACCGCTAAATAAGAAACAATATTAAACTTTCACAATCACAAGAAAACAAAAATAAAATAAAATCCCAGATTCAGTACCTACAAGACCGTGTTCATTATTTCCGTTTAGCTGGCTTTCACCAGCGCAGCAATCACACCTTAACTAAGCCCGTGGATAACTTCAAACCAATTTTTACTCCATCTAAACGAAATTGTACAAACATACCGTAACAAGAACCATAAATTTAAACACAAACATAATTGCGGACTTAGCTCAGTTGGGAGAGCGTCAGACTGAAGTTCATAATTCAGTCTCTTGTTTATCTGAAGGTCCTGTGTTCGATCCACAGAGTTCGCAATCTTCTTTTACCTTTTTGTTTTTAAGATAAAGCGCAAATAGAGGATGAAGAGGATTGCTATTTTTAGGATATATGTGGCTAGATTGGATAGTCTTCTCGAGAATAAAAGCTTTAATTGGACGTGAACACAAGTTTTGTTTCATAAGGTTTGAAAAAAATTCAATTACTTTCTTTATAAGCCAAGCAACCACCTCAAAGACGTCGGTAAATAGCGATTTGATTAGCCGAATAAAAAAAAATAGTTAGTTGATAGTTTCACGCATAGGTGTGTCTAGATCAAACAACAAGTTAAGGTTGTCGCTTGTTCCACAAGAGTTTCACTCCTTGCAGCAGCAAACTAACCCGCTTTTTAACGAAAGTTCAGAATATAGATAGAATTTCAAGTTGTTGGCTGTGTTTTTTCTTCCACCCGAGTTATTTTGGTTATCAGCGGTAAGACTGTTGGCCTTCAAATGCAAGTTGAGAAAGTAAAATCAGAGGCCTCGGTATTGTTTGGCCAAGATCGTGATGAAAGAAAGCTGCAAGGGACCACAGTGTAGAAAGCGGAATAAGGAAGAGTCCTATATCCGTCACGCATTCGAGTAGATATAATTTTGTGGTTTTTTGGCTATTTTTACGAATCAATAAAGATTCATTTTAGATAACCCTTACGGCTTCAAATAGAAAGTAGAAAAATTAGTTGAGGAATAACGCAGGAAGATGTTTTCTATTTACCCTAACTCCTGCAGGTTGACATGCGGCTGACTTATGCTTAATTCCGTTTTTCTCCACATTTAAACGTGGGATGCTTGCTCCAATTCGGCTCGAGAGAAAGTGAAAGCTAAATTTATCACCTTTGAAACTGCGAGGAAAGATAATCATCTCCCTTTATTAATTGCCTAGTTGCAAAAATAGGCAGTGCTCTACGTGCATGAGCCTGGGGAATAGCCCCCATTAATAAAGAAAGACCCTGCTTGTTTTGTATGTTAAGAAAGCGCATTAATTCGTCCAGAGTTTGCTTGGAACAATGTAACTAGCCTTGGACAATTTGAGCAACTTTAGAACTATCATCAGTAGGCTTCTATTGCTAGATAACCTACTGCGATGAAAAGTATCTTCAAGTTAACGCCCTCTTGCTAACCATGCGAGTGGCTCATTATGCTAACTCACTTTTTATCCCGACTATGCCAGAGTAAACAAGCATTGTGGGCGATCTGAGAGCACTTAAGCTCATCATGCAGTAATCATTGGGACGACCGAGGGTCCATTGAAGAGAAATCACCTTAACGCCAGTAAAAAGCAAGTAGCGTTGAAAGGTGAAGAGGTAAGAGGTTACATATCAGCGATCGGCGATAGTTTAAAACAACAGCCCAACGTATATTCAAGGTAAGCGGGAGAAGTTATCCTACACAACTATCTCTCTTACCGTTTAAAAACCTCGAACTAATAGGCGACGCGAGTATATTGTCTTCTGAGATCAAAGTAAATTCTGCAAAATCTACGGTCTTTTTTTTTGTGATACTAGGTACATAGAGATACTAGGATACATAGAGATAGAAGTGAACGTGAGTGAGTGGACATGAAGCGTCAGAGACTAGATGATAGATTCTTGTAAAACCTTTAGATGAAAGGTACAACGTGGAATTGGTGCACATTCTTTATTGGAGAGTACTACATAGCGGCCTGTTTGAATGATGTTATATCGAATTCACAACTATTCGGATCCGGTAGATGCCCGAATTTAAGACGTTGAGGCTCCACGTCGTTGCCAAACTCAATTTCAAAGCACGAGTGTATTTCTAGGCAACGGAAACAAACACGCGGAGGGGTTACATTTCTCCCAACTTCAAAATACAGTGTAGCATATGGTTCAACGTCAACAATTCGATAGCAAATGCCCGCCTCTTGTAAACATGACAGTAAGACGTTAACATCGAGGTATTATATAGATCTTGATATACAGCGGGGATCTTTAGTTTAAAAACCAAACCTTCAAGTGTAAAAAAAAACATATTGGGCGCAATGTTTGCTCGGCAGTTGACTCGCACGGCTGAAATTTACTGTATACCCCGCAAGTCGTTAAGAAGTATTTAAAGAAAAATCAAAATCGCCAGTTAACCATCCAACTCCACATCTTGGAAGCTGTTAAAGTACTCCAATGGCACCTTCAAACAGACTAGATAACATCTCTTCGGCCCTAGTGGGTAACAATGCCTCCTATGTCGTTATTGACGGAAAGGACTACAACACAGAAACGGAGCCTAAACAACTTCTGCAAGCTGAGCGTGCCAACGCCAAATTCAATCCTAGGGATGTCACTTATCACCTTGATGGAGGTAAGGAAAAAACTGCCTACATTGAAGCCATCAAGGACCGACTTGAACGCGACCCTGCCTTCAATCTTGACGATACCTACGATCGCTCTTTGGAAGAGATTAGAGAACAAACCCTCAGAAGAATTGCAGCTATTAACAAATACACTGGCATTGACGATCCTAACATCTATCGAACTGCTGTCTTTTCTCAAACAGGGATTATCGATCCTTCGGTCGTTACCAGAGTTGCTGTGCACTATGGCCCGTTCCTTAACTCTGTCAAGGTTTTGGGCACTCCAAAGCAAGTTGATTACTGGGTAGGAAAAGGCGCATCCAGGCTGAAAAAATTCTTTGGCTGCTTTGGCATGACTGAGATTGGTCATGGCTCTAACGTTAATGGCTTGGAAACAGAAGCTCACTTTGATGAAGATACCGACGAATTCATCGTGCACACCCCTCACCTTGGTGCTACCAAGTGGTGGATTGGAGGTGCTGCCCATACGGCTACTCACTGTCTCGTTTACGCTAAACTTATTGTCAAAGGCAAGGATCACGGCATCAAGCAGTTTGTCGTACCCCTCAGGAACATTGACGACTTTACTCTCAAGCCCGGTGTAGCCATTGGGGACGTTGGCAAAAAAATGGGTTATGACGGTGTTGATAATGGTTGGATTCAGTTCACCCATGTCCGCATTCCTAGACAAAACATGCTTATGAAGTACTCTCAGGTTGACAAGCAAGGGAATGTTACTGAACCTCCTTCTGCATCTCTTGCCTACTCTGCTTTAGTTGGTGGACGTGTTTCTATAGCTCGTGATTCTTACAATGTCGGTAAGCGCTTCATCACCATTGCCACACGATATGCAGCCGTTCGTCGCCAGTTTGGTACAAAGCCTGGCGAACCTGAGACTAGACTTCTTGACTACCCCTACCATCAGCGCCGCTTGATGCCCCGTCTGGCCTTTGTGTATGCCATGAACAGTGCTACAGCCGAGCTAGGTGAACTCTTGTTGAGTGTGAACGATCAAGTTGAAAAGGCCGCTGTCAATGATAAAGCCGCGCTTAACGTGGCATTGAGCAATGCCAAGGAACTGTTTTCACTTTCTGCTGGTCTTAAGGCTTTTTGCACTTGGGGAACTGCTAACATTATTGATGAATGCCGTCAGGCATGCGGTGGCCATGGTTACTCTGGCTACTCGGGTTTTGGCCTAGGGTACAATGACTGGGTTGCCCAGTGCACTTGGGAGGGCGACAACAATGTCCTCACTCTTTCCGCTGGTCGTTCTTTGATCCAGGCCGTTCGTTCAGTCAGAAAAGGTCAGGCTGTTGGTCCAACCTTTGAGTATATCTCACGCGCTAAAGAGCTTACTGGAGCCAAACTCAACGGTAAAAGTCTGCGAGATCCCGCCACAATTATTGAGGCCTGGGAATCCGCTGCCATTTCGGCTCTTATCGCTTCTACGGATGCCTTTGAAAAGGAGGTTGCTTCTAATGGCGGCAATTCTGACCTCGCTTTTGAGACTCTTTCCCAACAGCGCTTTGAAAGTGCTCGTATCCACACTCGCCTCTATCTTGTCCGCTCTTTCTTCAATAATGTCTCCAAAGCCGATTCTAGTATTAAGCCTGTTCTTACTGACGTTGCCATTTTGTTTGGACTGTGGTCCATGGAGATCGATACTGGCCTTTTCCTCCAATCTGGCTATCTTTCCCCCGCGGAATCTAAGCAAGTCACCACTCTTGTCGATGAGTATTGCCGCAGGGTCCGTGATCAAGCAATTCCTCTCACCGATGCTTTCAACCTTTCCGATTTTTTCATCAACAGTCCCCTGGGAAACTATGATGGTGATGTTTACAAGAAGTACTTTAACAAGGTTACTCTTCGCAACATTAACAAGCCGGCCAAGGCTCCATACTACGAAACGGTCCAACGGCCATACTTTCATCGCGTTGAAGACGAGAAGATTGACGTTACCCACCTTGAGTAAACCTAATGATGTGAACTCAATACTACTTTGATTTGAATTCGTGCATAGAGTACATGTAACCTTAAGCTTAGGAATAATAAAAAATTGACAATTTATGCTTAAATCGATTACTCAATTTCTGAATTTTATTAACATTCCAATCAGATGTTAGCAGCCAGCTAAAATCTCCAAGGTATTGGAATTTGCTAGTGGGGCAGGTGGTGTGATTGATTTAGATAGCATTTCCCCACGAATTCGGTTTTCGAAGGGTCCTCCGCTGAAACTCGTGGCACTTCGGTGAGTATTACACCTGAATTTTTGAATTTTATGTAACAAGCTGAGATGTTCAGGAAATTGAGGTTCGGTGGTGGTACTTAGGTCATATTCAATCAACCGAGTGAAGCCTGTTCTTATGGTTAACGCCGCCCAATATACATGTAACTACGCGGTCGGGCTATTCAGCTTTCAGCGCTTGAAAGTCCAATTCCACCTGCTGTTCAAAGCCCGTTGAACGAGCTACCCTGTTGATCAGTAATACATAAGGTTGCCATTGTTTTTCTAAGAATACAGCGTCGAAAATAAACACGTTCCCCGCCCATTTCGGCATGTATTCCAGTACGTACGGCTGAATTTCACTGTATACCCCGCAAGTCCTTCGAGTTTATAAGAGAAATTTACGAACCCTGTTCATTGTACTCAAAATTCAAATTAAGCTCACGATATTTCAATGACACCTTCAAGTAGACTCCACAATATCTCTTCCGCTTTGGCGGGAAACAATACATCCTATGTCGTGATCGATGGGAAGGAGTACAACACAGAAACTGAACCCAAAGAGCTTCTGAAAGCTGAACGTGCCAACGCCAAGTTCAATCCTAGGGATGTCACTTATTACCTCGATGGAGGTAAGGAAAAGACAGCTTTCTATGAGGGCATCATGACCAAAATTGAACGCGACCCTGCGTTCAATAACGACGACATTTATGATCTTTCCTTGGAACAAACCAGAGAGCAAGCCCTCAGACGTGTCGCTGTGTTGAACGACTATATTGGCGGTCAATCAGGCGAATTTCATAGAATCCACATTTCTCTCACTACCCTTGTCGATCCTTCAGTTGCTACTAGACTTGGAATACATTCTGGCCTCTTTCTTACTTCGCTCAGAGCTTTGGGCACACCCAAGCAAATTGATTTCTGGATCGGAAAGGGTGCGGTTGATCTCAAAAAGTTTTTTGGTTGCTTTGCCATGACAGAAGCTGGTCATGGCTCTAACATTGCTGGAATGGAGACTGAAGCTCATTTTGACGAAGAAACTGACGAATTCATTATTCACACTCCTCACATTGGTGCTACAAAGTGGTGGATTGGTGGTGCTGCTCACACGTCTACGCACAGTCTTGTTTACGCTAGACTTATCATCAAGGGCAAGGACTATGGTGTCAAACAGTTTATGGTCCCCCTCAGAAACATTGATGACTTTACCCTTAAACCCGGTGTAGCTATTGGTGATATTGGTAAGAAGATGGGACTGGAGGGTGTTGACAATGGCTGGATTCAGTTTACTCATGTCCGCATTCCTAGACAATACATGCTGATGAGATATTCCAAGGTTGACAAACAAGGCAATGTCACCGAGCCCTTTTCTGCACAGCTTTCTTATACCGCGTTGGTTTTTGCACGTGTGAACATCGTCTCTGATTCTTACAACGCTGGTAAGCGCTTCATCACCATTGCCACGCGATATGCTGCTGTCCGCCGTCAGTTTGGTACAAAGCCTGGCGAACCTGAGACTAGACTTCTTGACTACCCCTACCACCAGCGCCGCTTGATGCCCCGTTTAGCCTTTGTCTATGCCATGAACAGTGCTTCAGTTCAATTAACTGACCTCTTGTATAAGGTCAATGCCCAAATCGAAAATGCCGATGTTAACAATAAGGCTGAGCTTGATGCGGCTATGAACAATTCTAAGGACCTCTTTTCGCTTTCTGCTGGTCTTAAAGCTTTCTGCACTTGGGGAACTTCCAACATCATTGACGAATGCCGTCAAGCCTGCGGTGGCCACGGTTACTCTAGTTACTCTGGCTTTGGTTTAGGCTACAACAACTGGGCTGTGCAGGGGACTTGGGAAGGCGACAACAATGTGCTTACACTTTCAACCGGCCGTTCATTAATTCAAGCTGTTCGTTCCGTCAAAAAGGGCAAGGCGGTGGGCCCTGTCTTTGAATACATTACACGCTCTAAGGAACTCGCAGGAGCTAAGCTCGGCAACAAGAGTCTTCGCGACCCTGCCACCATTATTGAGGCCTGGGAATCTGCTGCCGTTGAGGTACTTACCACTGCCACTGACGCCTTTGAAAAGGAAATTTCCATGAATGGCGGCAATGCTGACCTTGCTTTTGAGACCCTCTCTCAGCAGCGCTTTGAGTCTGCTCGCATTCACACCCGTCTTTATCTTGTTCGCTCCTTCTTCAACAACGTATCCAAAGCCGATGCTAGTCTCCGCCCCACTCTTACTGACCTAGCTGTTTTGTTTGGGCTGTGGTCCATTGAGCTCGATGCTGGCCTCTTTCTTCAATCTGGTTACCTTTCACCTGCCGATACCAGACAGGTCACGACTCTTGTCGATGAGTACTGCCGTAGAGTCCGTGATCAGGCAATTCCTCTCACCGACGCTTTCAACCTTTCCGATTTTTTCATTAACAGCTCGCTGGGTAATTACGATGGCGATGTTTACAAGAAATATTTTGATAAGGTTACTCTTCGTAATATGAACAAGTCAGCCAAGGCTCCATACTACGAGACAGTCCAACGGCCATTCTTCCATCGTGTTGAAGATGAGAAGATTGATGTCACTCAGTTGGAGTAAATCAACACAGCAACGCATTGGTTTTCATGTTAGTCCAAAAAATAAAATTTACCTATAAATTAACACCTGTAAATTTCATTGAATTTGAATGTTGATGCCAATACTCAAACAGCTCCCCTGGCTTGGATTTTGCACCTCTCATCTATTTATGCGATTTAAGCTTGCCAGTATTCAGTGACCAATTCCGAACTTGATCAAGCACTTAGAACTACAGAACGTTCGAGTAAGGGAAATCACTTTTCGAATGTATTTCGTTGATCTTTTATTATCTCACCACCAGTTGACACCCATATTAATTTCATCGACAATAGTGCACACTAACCAACCAATCAATCAGTTCCCCGCATTTCACCGTAAATGGGTGTGCGGCTGATTTACGCTTAATTTTACGTCAGCACAGTATGCGAGACATCTGGAGTTAAACGAGGTTTGTTCCATTATATATTTTGCTCGAGACATCAATATCAACATTGCGAACAAGCAATAGTTAACACCTTCGTGCATCAATTGACCATTTTTCCATTACCAAGTCACGCAATAAGGCAAAATATGTGTAAATTGTTAAACATAATAATATCAAACCCAAACTCGATGAATAGCCTTCACAAGAAAGTACAGCAAACCTAGCTCTTATGCAATCCGTATTTTTAAGGATAAAGGGAAGAACAACATAACATGAACTATACAATCACAGAATTATACTAAGGGCAATATTACTTCTCACGCTTAGAAGTGTACAGGGTCTTATAGGGTTGTAAACTTCTCACACCGAGCAGTTGAGACTTGAATGTAATCCGTCGCGCTCGGGAGATCCCGCAAATGTTTCAAAGTATTCCAAAGTGGCGCCACTACTAGCAGCTTTATTCCGAGCTTCATCAATTTGAACTTGTAGAGCTTGAAAAAAGCTTCGTGGGGGTGTATTAACTGCATGAGTTGAATGGGGTGGGGAGAAACCCCCCTCAGCTTAGGGAATTTGAGAATTCAGCCGTGCGAGGAAGTTCGTTGGACCGAACTACCGCGGCGGCAACGCAAAACAAAATGGAGTGTTTTTGCTTCCAACGAAGAGTGTAAGTAACCTCAGTAGAAGTAGGATCATTATAATTCCAAAAAAGCCTTCAACATTACAGTGTAATCACTGACCTTTTTTTGTTTTTGTTTTGGTGAATAGATGAGAAAAAGGCCATCGTTGAGGTAAGGCAACGCTGGTAAAAATAGAAAGGAAGAGAACAATAAAACAACATAAACTGTCGTTAAACAACTGATGTTTGGCCAAAAAAAAAATAACTTCCTCGGAGCTTTTAAATATACTATTACTTTGTAATAATCTAGCCTTCTGGTACCGGGGTTTTTCCCTTGGGCGGTGCCCAAATTGTTTCCATCGGTAGGAGGCGGAGGCGTCCGGGACTTCTCTCGGCAATTTTCAGCGCGACGTACGGCTGAACTTCACCTAATACCCCGCAAGTCGATCAAGCTAAATAGAGGGCCAAGAATCTTTTTAATGGACCAAAAATCCAAAATTCAAAGCTTTGGAACACCCTGAAACACAATCCAATGACACCCTCAACCAGACTTAACAACATCTCCTCTGCCCTGGCGGGTAACGAGACATCCTACGTCGTTATCGACGGAAAGGACTACAACACGGAAACTGAACCCAAAGAGCTTCTGAAGGCTGAGCGTGCCAACGCCAAGTTCAACTCCAAGGAAGTCACTTATTACCTTGATGGAGGAAAAGAAAAGACCGCCTTGAATGAAAGAATTATGACTAAAATTGAGCGGGACCCTGCTTTCAACAATGATGATTTCTATGATATTTCTATGGACAAGGTTAGAGAGCAGACCATGAGACGTTGTGCAGTTCTCAATGAATACCTGAATGACGCTACACCAGCTGTTCGAAGAGCACATTTCAATCTAGTTTCAATCGCAGATCCACAGGTCGGCACCCGCCTTGGTGTCCACCTTGGTTTGTTTTGCGATTCTATCGAAGCTTTGGGAACTCCCAAGCAAGTTGAATACTGGGTCGGAAGGGGTGCATTCAGAGTGAAGGAATTCTATGGCTGCTTTGGTATGACCGAAGTTGGTCACGGCTCTAATGTTGCTGCCATGGAGACTGAGGCTCATTTTGACGAGGCTACCGACGAATTCATCATCAACACACCCCATCTTGCTGCCACCAAGTGGTGGATTGGTGGAGCCGCCCATACCGCTAACCACTGTCTCGTCTACGCTAGACTTATCATCAAGGGCAAGGACTATGGTGTCAAGCAGTTTGTCGTTCCTCTCAGAAACATTGATGACCACTCTCTCAAGCCCGGTGTCGCTATCGGTGACATTGGCAAGAAGATGGGTCTGGATGGTGTTGACAATGGTTGGCTTCAGTTCACTCATGTCCGCATTCCCAGACAGAACATGCTCATGAGATACTCCAAGGTTGACAAACATGGTGTTGTCACTGAACCCCCTACTGCGCAGCTTTCCTACACTGCCCTGGTTGGTGCGCGTGTGAACATTGTCGCTGATTCTTACAATGCCAGTAAGCGTTTCATCACCATTGCCACTCGATATGCTGCCGTTCGCCGTCAGTTTGGTACAAAGCCTGGCGAGCCTGAGACTAGAATTCTTGACTACCCCTACCATCAGCGCCGCCTGATGCCCCGTCTGGCCTTTGTATATGCCATGAACAGTGCTTCTACCGAGTTGACCCAACTCATGTTGAATGTGAACGCTCAGATTGACCGCTCCGACGTTAACGACAAGGCTGCTTTTGGCGCAGCAATCAACAACGCCAAGGAGCTGTTTGCGCTTTCCTCTGGTCTCAAGGCATTCTGCACTTGGGGAACTTCCAACATCATTGACGAATGCCGTCAAGCTTGCGGTGGTCACGGTTACTCTGGCTACTCTGGATTTGGCCAGGGCTACAACAACTGGGCAGTCCAGTGCACTTGGGATGGTGACAACAATGTTCTCACTCTTTCTGCTGGCCGTTCTTTGATCCAGGCTGTTCGTTCCGTCAGAAATGGCAAGTCTGTTGGCCCTGCCTTTGAATACATCGCACGCTCCAAGGAACTTGCTGGAACTAAGCTCGGCAACAAGAGTCTTCGCGACCCTGCCACCATTATTGAGGCCTGGGAGTCCGCCGCCATCGAGGCCCTTACCACTGCCACTGACGCCTTTGAAAAGGAGGTTGCTTCTAACGGGGGCAACGCAAACCTTGCATTTGAGACTCTTTCTCAACAACGCTTTGAAAGTGCTCGTATCCACACTCGTCTCTACCTTGTCCGCTCATTCTTCAACCAGGTTTCCAAGGCCGACGCTAGCATCAAGCCTGCTCTTACTGACCTTGCCACTTTGTTTGGACTGTGGTCCATGGAACTTGACACTGGCCTCTTCCTTCAATCTGGCTACCTTTCTACTGCCGAGACAAAGCAGGTTACCAGCCTCGTCGACGAGTTCTGCCACAAGGTCCGTGAACAGGCCATTCCTCTTACTGACGCTTTCAATCTCTCTGATTTCTTCATTAACAGTTCTCTCGGTAACTTTGATGGTGATGTTTACAAGAAGTACTTTAACAAGGTTACTCTTCGCAACATGAACAAGCCTGTCAAGGCTCCATACTACGAGACTGTCCAACGACCATACTTCCATCGTGTTGAAGACAAGAAGATTGACGTTACTCAGCTAGAATAAGCAATTTGTTTACATATCAAGCATAAACCGCGCATGAATGAATTGGAAAATAGTTTCTTTCTCTTGAATATATTTCTGTTTTGATTATAACTTACTTCCTTTCGGGTTCTGGTTTTTCAAAGACTTTAACTGTTTGCAGGCCTTAAATGCCAGCTCGCTCAAGGTCGTAGCTCGTACCTACATGTATATAGATGTTTGTAGAATCTTTTGAAGCAAAAAACTTGCGCTATTTATGGATCCTGCCGTAAATGATCAAGTCGCTACTCTTTGCCTGCCAGTTGGGCGTACGGATTCACACCAGGACAAATATTTACAGATAAATTAGGGATCGTAGTACCTCTGGGCCCTATACAGTAGTTATAGTAGCACTTTTTACGTTCCATCATACTACAAATCAACGGAAGATTAGTACAGCAGCGATCAATGTGTCTCAGGCTGTTTGAAAGCCTCTTCGGTCTTTTTTGTGCACAAGGCTTCCAGCTAACCACGTAGCGAATGGTAGAGAAGCTATTACCGACTACTTTGCACATAGTTTATTTGCTATCAAGTCGGATCCCTGAGTAAAAGAGTGGAGATATCAGTCTACCGGAATTTGAGCTTTACCTACCGTGCCCAGAGTTTTGCGGAGCTGCATGGAAATAACCCACTCTGAGAGCTTGAGTGAAAAGCAACCGCGGCTTTTCAATAATCGCCAAGTAGATGCAATTTCTCTCGCTTCTGTTTGGCTGTGTCAGCTAGTCACCGGACGGAAGTAAAGGGTATTGCCCTCTCGCTTGCATGCTGTGTTTGAAGGCGCTTCTTCCAAGCCATTTGGCCACTCAGAATACGGGATATACTGTACTATGTGATTTCTATGATGATAATAAATTGTCCGCCATTGACATGAGATTGATTGCCCCCTTTATATTTGGTGAAGTGCTATATGCGCCATGAAGGACCATGAGTCTCCTGCCTATGAATGAACCAAAGTGACATTTAATCACTGCGATGGATGCACAGCACCCAGGTTCTCAGCTGTGTATCACAAGCTTCGATACAAAGCGATTTTGCTGAAATTTCAAGTCGCAGAAGTTTGTGTCAAGATCACAAGGCACGTGAACTTAATTTTAACGGCTTTCTTCGGTACTTACATGTGTATGCTTTGTGGGTTAGGGCATTTTGCCACATCCCGCCAGCGAACTAAGAGCCTCGGCATCTCGAGGAATAGACACGCAGAGATCAGGCACTGAGCTGCTCTTCCTATTGATACAAGCAGTCATGAACTCAAGCTACTCAGGCTACTCAAGCCGCCCAAACTACATACTCTAGCAATTCAAGATATTCATTCACAGGATCTCTGCAAACCCCACAAGCCCATCATGCGTCGCAGTATCACGAAGTTCGAAAGATTTGTCCCTCTCAGTTGTCAAGACCAAAAAGCCGCAATGCCTAGATTGGGAAACGTCAAGGCCAATAGCGCGACACTCTCATCTCCCACTAAGCTCCCACATCACACGTTCTTATAATTCTCTCCCCGCAAAATATACACGGCAAACCAAAAATCAAATAAAAGCCAAAAATCAAATAAAAGCCGGTGACTATTCCTCCTCACTTTCATCAACTTTTTTCTTCATTTCATACATACTCTTTTCTATTCGCCCTTCCTCAGTATAGATAGATACAACACAATGTCTTCTTCAGACAGACTCTCTCACATTGCCACCTCTCTCGTGAGCAATAACGCCTCCAACGTCACTATCAATGGAAAGCAATACAACACCGAAACCGAACCTAAACATGTGATGAATCAGGAGCGTGCAAACACAAACTTCAACGTTCGTGATCTGACATACTACCTTGACGGTGGCAAGGAGGCCACCGAGGGATTCGAAAGAATCATGACGGAAATTGAACGCAACCCTATTTTCAACAATGACAACTTTTATGACCTCTCCAAGGAAGAGCTCAGAGAGCAGACGATGCTAAGAGTTGGTGCCCTCAACGACATGTGTGCGGACAAGAACCCGGCTCTCACTCGCGCTCGATTCGCCTTGACTGGTATCGCTGATCCTGGCACCCTTACTAGAACTGGCGTCCATTACGGTCTCTTCCTCTCTTCTGTGCTTGCATCTGGAACCCCTGAGCAGATTCAATACTGGATGTCTCAAGGCGCTACGACTCTCAACAAGTTCTTTGGCTGCTTCGCCATGACTGAAATGGGCCATGGTTCCAACGTTGCAGGTGTAGAGACTGAAGCTCACTTTGATGAAGAGACTGACGAATTCATTATTAACACTCCCCACCTTGGTGCTACCAAGTGGTGGATTGGAGGTGCTGCTCACACGGCTACACACAGTCTTGCGTATGCTAGACTCATCATCAAAGGCAAAGACTATGGTGTCAAGCAGTTTGTCGTTCCTCTCAGAAACATTGATGACTTTACTCTCAAGCCCGGTATTGCTCTTGGAGATATCGGCAAGAAGATGGGTCGTGACGGTATTGACAATGGCTGGATTCAATACACCCATGTCCGTGTCCCCAGACAGTTCATGCTTATGAAGTACTCCAAGGTCGCTAGAGACGGTACCGTAACTGACCCTCCTTTGGCCCAATTGGCTTTTAGTGCATTGATTGGTGGTCGTGTTTCCATGGTCTCTGATTCTTACAACTTTAGCAAGCGCTTCATCACCATTGCCATTCGCTACGCTGCCATTCGCCGACAGTTTGGAACCAAGCCTGGCGAGCCGGAGACCAGACTTTTGGACTACCCCTACCATCAGCGCCGCCTGATGCCCCGTCTAGCTTTCGTGTATGCCATGAATGCTGCTGCTGCTGAGGTTGTCGAGCTGCAGGATGGTGCTTTTGAAAAGCTATCAAGCGCTGACACTTCCAACAGTGCAGACCTTCAGGCTGCTATTCAGGACGTTAAGGAACTCTTCTCCGTTTCTGCCGGCCTTAAAGCCTTCACTACTTGGGCTTGCCAGAGCATTATTGATGAGTGTCGTCAAGCATGTGGCGGCCATGGTTATTCTGGCTACTCTGGTTTCGGCCAGGGCTACAACGATTGGGTTGTTCAATGTACTTGGGAGGGTGATAACAACGTTCTCACTCTTTCTGCTGGCCGCGCTTTGATCCAGAGCACTCTTTCTGCTCAGAAGGGCAAGCGGGTTGGCGCTGCTGTTGAGTACATTACACGCGCTAAGGAGCTTGCTGGAGCCAAACTTGGTAGCAAGAGCCTGACCGACCCTGCAGTTATTGTTGAGGCCTGGGAGGCTGCCGCCGCTGCTGCACTTGTCAATTCTACTGCGGCATTCCAGAAGGAGCTTTCCGCCAACGGCGGCAACACAGATCTTGCATTTGAAACTATTTCTCAACAGCGCTTTGAGTCTGCTCGCATTCATACTCGCCTCTACCTGGTGCGCGCATTTTTCAACCGTATTGCCAAGGCTGATGGTGCCCTCAAGCCCAACTTGCTCAACCTGGCTGTTCTCTTTGGTCTTTGGTCTATGGAGCTCGACACTGGACTTTTCCTGCAGTCCGGCTACTTGACTCCTGAGGATAGCCGTGTTGTCACCCGTCTTGTTGATGAATACTGCCTCAAGGTCCGCAAGCAGGCTATTGGTTTGACTGATGCCTTTAACCTGTCTGATTACTTCATCAACAGTCCTCTGGGCAAGTACGATGGTGATGTCTATACCGCCTACTTTGACAAGGTTACTCTTCGTAACATGAACAAGGCATCAAAGGCTCCTTATTACGATTCTGTCCAGAAGCCATACTTCCACAGAGTTGAAGATGAATCCGTTGACGTGAGCGATTTGGAGTAAAAATACTAGGAGAGGAAATAAAGATTGTATGATTTAGGCGATTTAGCCAACTAGAAGAAAATGAAAATATATTTGAATAGTATTGGAAACAGAAATGAATGAACAAATCTAAATCGGGTATGTGATCAGCCTGTGTGAGTTAGGCTTCAAAATAATGGAGTCGGAGTTGAAAAGTCTCCGTGGGTGTTGAAGCTATCGAGTCCTTGTTTGAGTCCCTTTGCCGTTGTGCCTCGGCAGCTGAAGGTCAGGAAGCGCTAAAAATTGTGAAAGGCACGTGATAGTCTGGACACAAAAACGATTACTAATAGTAAGTAATCACGTGATGTTGTTTTTATTGGACAGGAATTTACAATCTCCTCATGTTAGCCTTGCGCATAAATAGTGCCCAGCGAATACATTTTAATTACGCGATGATGTCGGCGTCGGCGAATTCCAAAGGGAAGCCGTGTTCGTCAGTTACCCCAGCATGAGACCCCGCAAAAATCAGTTGGAAATAAATACCTGCTCCAACCTTCCAACTATATCTTCATCCCACAACCTCTCCACTCAGCATGACTGCAATCCCCAGACTCTACAGCATCGCAGCAGCGGTTGCTCCCAATAAAACTTCAAATGTAGTAATCGACGGCAAGCAATACAACACTGCCACCGAGCCCAAGCATGTGCTCGCTCAGGAGCGCGCCAATGCCAAATTCAACCCAAGAGACGTGACATACTACTTGGACGGCGGCAAGGAGAACACTGCAAAGTATGAGCAGATCATGACTACGTTGGAGCGTGACCCACTCTTTAATAACGATAACTTTTATGACATTGAGAAGGAAGAAGTGAGAGAACAGACCATGTTGCGTGTTGCCGCTATTGCCGGACACGTCCACCACTTGCCGGTGCATGAGCGCCCAAAGTTTTTTTCTATCGCGTCCATTGTTGATCCAGCTTCTTCGACAAGATGTGTTGTTCATTTCAATCTGTTTTTGGCTACCGTGTTGGGATCTGGTACCGATGCCCAGTTCAAATACTGGTGCGACCAGGGTGCCTACGCCCTTAACAAGTTCTTTGGCTGCTACGCCATGACCGAGCTCGGGCATGGATCCAATGTTGCTGGCATGGAGACAACGGCTGAATTTGTCGAGGAAACGGACGAATTTATCATTAACACCCCTCATCTTGGTGCTACCAAATGGTGGATTGGAGGTGCCGCCCACACGGCTACGCACAGTCTTGTTTATGCTAGACTTATCATCAAGGGCAAGGACTACGGTGTCAAGCAGTTTGTCGTCCCTCTGAGAAATGTTGAAGATCACTCTCTCAAGCCTGGTATCGCCCTCGGCGATATCGGCAAGAAAATGGGCCGTGATGGTGTTGATAACGGCTGGATTCAGTACACTAACGTTCGCATCCCTAGACAGTTCATGCTTATGAGATACGCCAAGGTTTCTAGAGATGGAACCGTTAGTGAGCCTCCTTTGGCTCAGCTGTCTTACGGTGCTCTTATTGGTGGGCGTGTCATGATGGTCAGTGACTCGTACTGGAGCTCAAAGCGTTTTCTGACTATCGCCATTAGATACGCAGCTGCCCGTCGCCAGTTTGGAACCAAGCCAGGCGAGCCTGAAACCAGACTTTTGGACTACCCATATCACCAGCGCCGTCTCATGCCTCGGTTGGCCTTTTCATACGCTCTGAACGCTGCCTCTACTGACTTGGATGCCCTGCACTACGCATCGACTTCTAAGCTGGCTAGTACTGACCCAAGTGATAAAGCCGGACTGACTGCTGCCATTGATGATCTCAAGGAGCTCTTTTCTCTATCTGCTGGTCTCAAGGCCTTCTCTACTTGGGCTGTCTCCGATATCATTGACGAGTGTCGCCAAGCTTGTGGTGGTCATGGTTACTCCGGCTACTCTGGCTTTGGCCAGGGTTACGATGACTGGGTTGTTCAGTGCACTTGGGAAGGTGACAACAACATTCTTACTCTCTCTGCAGGCCGTGCCCTGATCCAGTCCATGATCACAGCACGCGCGGGCAAGAGGGTTGGAGCGGCCGTGGAATACTTCACGCGCGCCAAGGAAATTTCTGCCGCCAAGCGCAATGGCAAGAGTCTCACCGACCCTTCCGTCATACTGGAAGCGTGGGAGGCAGCCGCTATCGGTGCTCTCTTATCTGGAACTGAAGCCTATGAGAGCGCGCTCAAGGCTAACGGTGGCAACAAGGGCCATGCATTCGAAACCATTTCACAGCAACGCTTTGAATGTGCTCGCTTGCACACGCGTCTTTTCACTGTCCGCGCCTTTTTCAACCGCGTTGCTTTGGCCGAACCTTCCATCAGACCCATTTTGACCGATGTCGCTGTTCTCTTTGGTCTGTGGTCGATGGAGAAAGACTCTGGTGTCTTTTTGCAATCCGGATACCTCACCAATACTGATACCCGCGAGGTGACCAGCCTCGTTGATGAGTACTGCTCGAAGGTGCGCGACCAGGCCATCCCTCTCACGGACGCGTTTAACTTCTCTGATTTCTTCATTAATTCTACACTTGGAAACTATGACGGTGATGTTTACACCAAGTACTTTGAAAAGGTGACGCTTAGAAGTATGAACAAGACCTCCAAGGCTCCTTACTATGAAACTGTTCAACGGCCATACTTCCATCGGGTTGAAGATGAGAAGGTTGACGTTACACTGCTGGAGTAATGGGCAAGCAAGTGTAAATAAAAGGAGAAGTAGATAACAAGAAAAGAAAAAAAAAAACATAAGCATATAACATATAATTGGAATGAAAATTGAACATTTGAAATTTGGAGTCAAATGAAGGTCTTTCTCTTGGAGAGTGGTTTTCTTACGAAGCGCATTGATGGCTAGCCGTTCTTTTGCATGCTGGGATGAATGAATATAACTTGAAAAAATACAAGATAAAATGAATAAATAATACTCACGTGACACATTTGATTTATGTGTCCTTCTCTCTGATTTCCTCCACAATCAAACAACACCTTCACCGTCCCTTACTTCACCTCTCAACACTACCAACTACAAACATAATCCGGCCTGCAAAATGGACGAGTTACAATCTTTAATACAAGGCCCCATTGTATGTACAACCCAATGCCCCGTTCTCCTTCTACATTGACTTTCCAAACACACACACACACACACACACCAATATACCATCATGACACTCAAGTCTATGTTTAACTCTAGCTAACCTCTTTCTTTTTTCTTTCTTTTACTATACACAGGACTTCAAGGGCCAGAAACTCGCCGATAAGCTCAACTTCGACATCCTCACGTACGGCGCCGTGCTGACGGTGGGGCTGGGCTTCGTGACGCAAAGCATTCACGTTGCGCTGGGCGTGTCGCTGCTGAGCTGCGCGGTAGCGCTGGCGGTAGTGGTGCCGCCGTGGAAGGTGTACAACAAGAACAGGGTCGAGTGGCTCCAGCCGGAGAGGATTGAAGTTAACAATATATCTATTGAGTAAAGAGAGTAGTGTCAAGAAGTTCCAAAGGTTTGAGAAGAAAAAAACGGCGTAAGTTGGAGGGGTTCTTTTGAAGGGAAAAGTGATGTAAATGGAAATGGAAATGGAAAGGAGAAAGGAGCGGTTGAGGATATAATTAGCGAAGAATGAATTAAATGAAGGATGAAATAAAAGGGCAAAAGATCTAGAGGAGTAGTTCAAGAACTCATGAAGAAAGCGAGGTTTGAATGCGTTGTAAGGGTCTATGACAAAGGCAGAGGCAGAATTATAAGTTTGATACTTTGATCCAGTGCCATTCGGCCAACCTCGGGGCAAGCACTAAGAAAACCCTCTCTTTCTTCCGCATTATTCTGGAGTTTCGAAGTAACCAAGCATATTCCAGTAGACCTTTCAAACTCACAAAGGAAATTAAAAAAAAAAATGACGACGTGCACACGGTGGGGTGGGGTGCTGGTTCGGCCTGGAAAGTTAATGAAGCTTTTTTTCTTTCAAGCCGATGGATCATAGGTGCTCTTTGAAGATATCCTTTGGCCTAATGATTGAACTGACATAAAATACATGTTTATATTCTGTGAATTGACTGCTTGTGTCTTCATAAGCTAGTTCAACTCATCCATACCCACTTAACTACATGTACAGTACATTGCAGATTATCAACTTTTATCTCTCAAGCCTGGAAATATTTCAGCTTGTCACAACGTCTGAAGCTTACTCCAATTCCAATTTAAAAATTAAAATCTCAATCCCATATATTCACATGCCTTTCATTTTCCCATGTCCTAACAACGTGTATACAGTACAACCGACGACTTATATATTTAAAAAAATATATACAAATTTTTTAATTTTGCATTTCTTTTCAAATCCTATCATTATTATAATCCTCTTTTTTTATATTCATCCTCCTCCTCCTCCTTTTCCCTTACTTCATCCAGTCATGAAAGTAGCAGCAGCACACACACACAACATACACACTTGTGTTTCTCTACTTACTGTTGGTTGCGTGGGCCCTTCTTGGCTCCGTTTGTGCGGCGTCCCTGGTAAAACCCATTACCGTTTAAATTATTCCCATTACCATTAGCGTTTGCATTGCCGTTGCCATTGTTGTTGTTATTGTTGTTGTTGTTGTTGTTGTTGTTGTTGTTGTTGTTTGCATTTTTCTTGGCACCGCCGCGTTTTCGCTCCTCGACAAGCACGGTAGCGCCGTTGGGAAGCTTGAGCTCATGGACGGCAAGGGCTGACTTAAGAGTGGGCAGATCAATGAAATCGACAAACGCACAGTTCTTCTGGCGCGCTACCTCGAAGTGAGTGACAGGGCCAATGGACTGCAGCGCCGACTTGAGTTGCTTCTCGTTGACGTTGTCCGTGACGTGCTTGATGTAAGCGCTGAAGTATTCCTTGGGTCCGCGGCGGTGGCCAGTGGCGGTAACAGCAGCGGCGGCAGCAGCATTGACACTGGAAGACGGCGCAGAGGGCTTTTCGGCGAGAACCGTTGCAGCAGCAGCGACGGCAGGCGAAGCAGCGGCAGCAGGGGTGGCGGGGGCACTGGCAGGGGCGACGGGAGTGGCAGGCTTAACTGCAGCACGCGCAGCCCAAGACATGGGTGTCGAAGGCACAGCAGGAGCAACGGGGGCAGCAGAGGCAGCAGGGGCGGGGGTGGCGGGGGCAGCGGGCTTCTCAGCAGATCCGTTGGCAGCAGGCTTCTCGGCAGGCTTTTCAGTAGGCTTTTCAACGGGTTTTTCGGCAGGTGTCTCAGTAGGCTCGGCGACTTCTTCCTTCTTGGGTTGCTCTTTAACTTCTTTAACTTGCTCTACCTCCTCGACGGTCTTTACTTCAACGGCCTCCTCCTTGGCTTCTTCCTTCTTGTTTTCCAAGGGCTGTGAGAAAAGGGAAGACTCAGCCTCAGGCGCAGCTGCAGGCACAGGCTCTGTAGGCTTGACGACCTCCTTTTGCTCGACCTTGGCTTCCTTCTGCTCCTCCTTGGCCGGCTCTTGGGCTGACTCCTGGACTGGCTCCTTTTCGTAATCGCCAAACTCGCTGGCAGCATCCTCCTTCAAGAACCGCATGATGTCGTTCAAAACGTAGTAACCGTTGTTCTGAGGAGCAAGAAGAATGGTCTGTACAAACTTCTGACTAGGCTCGCCTTCGTTGGCCATCTCGCCAATGACCTGAACCAAGACACCATCGGCGAGTGTTCGCTGACAGTCAATGTTGGAGACCATGACCTTGCAGTTACGGAACCCATGCTTGGCGATCAGTTGTACGATCTCGCGCTGGCCATGGTACGAAGGAACCGTGTGGGTTTCGGTGCCGTGAACAGCAGTGCTGTCTTTCTTGTAGAACAGATGGAGCCTGTCCTGGTCCTTATTGACATGAGTGTAGTATTGCTCGACAAACGACCAGCAGACCTCCTGAAATGGCGCTGCGGCGGCGGCAGAGGTGGCAGCAGCAGCGGCAGCAGCAGCGGTAGCGTTGGTGGGGGCGGTGGTGGCGGGCTTGTCGAGACCCTCTCCGAGGGCAGCATTAGCAGCAGGCGCAGCGTAGGAAGGCGCCATGTTGTTTGAAGTCATGTCGTCGTCAACAGATAGAAGCTATGGAAGGTTCTCCAAACAAAACGAAAAAAGAAAAAAAAAAAAGATGTGATTGGCAAACTAGTGGGTCGAAAGATGTATGATCCGATGCCGCAACAGTCGAGTTTAGTCGTGTATTGTAGCAGATGGGCGGGAACGATGCAAAAAGAGTCGTCACTGAGAGTTGTAGCGATTTTCAGCGGACGTGGCTGTTGGATGGAGTTGTAAAAGGGTTGATGCAAGCGAGGCAAGGCACAAGAAACTTGGTGGTTTTGAAATTTTTCAGCTGTGTTCGCACTGGGGCAAATGTGGTTTTATACTGTATCTGTTTTTTTTAGAAACTTTTTTTTCCTTTAGCTAATATTCTGAATGGAAGCACAAGGACTTTTTGGCGATTTGGAAATTGAGACCGCAAGAGAAGTTGTTGCAAGATGTAAATCAAATGTGTGGTCGATAATGGTGGAGATGATGATGGAAATCCGTTTAGGTGGTGTGGAATACCCAAGCGAAGGAAAAAAAAACCTTCACGCGGAGGGGTAAATAGCGTGGACATGTGGTCACCGAAGAGATCACAGCACGGCTCGCCAAACGAAAGATGCGCGTAACATTTCAATATATAATCGCGACTACCCTAGACTACTTTTTTTTATATACATGCAAATACAAGACTTGTTAGAGGTTGAGGTCTTTGGCGACCATGGATCGGCAAATGGGGTGGTAGAAAAACTCGTGCTCCCTGAAGGTCTTGATCGCAAGAGGCTTATCGACCTGCGCGAGGTGTCGGAATCCTGGTCTCACAAACTTCATGCGGCCGACAGTGCCCAACCAAGAAGCCAGCGCAGTGTACGTGGGGGTACCCAGCTCAGCCTTCACAGCAAGGGTGTACCAGCGGCTAATGACCTCGGGGTTACAAGACACGTCGAACTTATAGATTTGGCCGAGAGCGGCAATGGCATTGCGGGCAACAGGAGAGGACCACTTGAAGCTGCTCTCGGGGCTCGCAGACGCAAGGGAATCCAAGAAAAGAACGAATTGAGTGGAGGTCCAGCCCTCGATGTCACTGGCGGAAAACAGGGTCTTGAAATGCTCAGGAGAGCTCTTCTCTGGGGCTGCCTGGACAGCGCTAACCCACTTCTGGGTCAATTCGTAGCACACATCAGCCAGAGAAGTGTCGAAGTCAGGCTTGACTGGGGGCATACCAGGGGCGTAAAGCCAAGCATCCCAGTCGACGGTGTCAAGGATTGCTTTCTTGTCGCTGAAGAACTCGTAAAGGGTGTCGCGGAACTGGTAAGTATCCAGAGACTGCTTCTTGAACTTGCCAAAGTAGTATGGGATGAAAGGATCAAACACTGATTTGCCGCCCAGAAGAGTTTCAAGGTAAAACAAGAGAGTGGAACCCTTCTCATAGGGAACAGTAGAGAAGGCATCATCGGGGTCTTGGTGCTCCTTCAAGTGGACAACTAGCTTGGAGTACTGTTCACGGACCGCAGGAGAGAAGGTGTCAATGGCAGTTTGAAGGTCATTCCAGCCAATGATGGCAGAAAAGTGGCGATGAGCCTCGCCATGGATGGCACCAACAATGCGGCGTTCCAGATAAACTGTCCATCCCTCATTGAGCCAAAAGTGTTCCCATGAACAGTTGGTGACAAGGTTTCCGGACCACGAGTGGGCGAGCTCGTGCGCAATAACATCCACGTTCTGGCGATCGCCAGTGATTAGTGTAGGAGTAGCGAACGTAATATTGGGGTTCTCCATGCCACCGTAGGGGAATGAGGGAGGAAGAACAAGCACGTTATAAGTCTTCCATTCGTAAGGGAAGACAATGTTTTCGGCAGCTTCAATGAACTTTTCCGTGTCTACCTCGAACTCGTGCTGGCATGCGTTAATGTTGGGTGGCTCGGAATAGACCAGGGAGCGGGGTCCAATTGAGGCAGATGTGAGATCACCGGACGCAATAGCGAAAAGGTATGAGGGAATGGGAATGTCCTGCTGGAACTCGTAGACGGTATCGGTCTCTGCAAATGAGTCGGTGGTTTTCTGATCCGCAGGCACAACGTTGCCGGAGGCTACAGTAGGGTAGATAGAGGAGATGGCGGTGTGGATAGGCGTCTTGACGGAGGGAGTGTCAAAGCATGGGTAAAGCGATCTAGCGTGGATCGCCTGGCATTGGGAAAACAGGTATGGGGCTTGTTTAGACGCGGTCTGCTCAGGTTCGAGCCATTGCAGGGCGGTCACCTTTTCAGTGGTATTGAAACTCAGCGAGAGAACAAAGTCTTCACTGGAAGTAGGCTTATACTCGATCTTGACGGAATTTCCCAGAGGCTCAACTCTGGGAGTATTGGCGTCAAAAGGGACGTCCTTACCATCAACCTTAGCACTGTGAATATCCAAGAAAGAGGTATCAAGAACAATCTCCTCGGGAGACTGGGTACCCTTAACGCTTAGCTTGTAATCAACCTGGCCAAAGAGCTTCTTCTTGGGCCAGTCGATGGTGTACTTGAGTTTCGTGTGCTTGACGTTAAAGGCCTGATAGTTGGAGAGAGTGGAGGGGTCGTACTCCGGGGACGACGCGGGACGTCTTGACTCAAAAATCGAAGATGGCATATTGAATGCAGCAGTATGATGTAGAGGTCTCGTAAAGAGGCGCGGAAGGAAGCTGAATCTTACGACTTTTAGCATGAAGAGAAATTTCAGTTGTTGGCGATGTTGCTTTTATCATGTAAAATGTATCCATACACGGCGCCAAACTAGGGTTGGGTTTTTGGCATGCACAGTTAACAAGGATATTGATGGGGAAAGTGTCCATGATTTGGACACGCCGAACGCGTACGGCAACCTAGCGATAGGAACAAAGGGGGCCATGACTGGTAGGCTATAGTCAATAAAAAATGATGTTAATTAGTATGTCTATATACCATCTTGCCAGATGAAAGAAAAAATGAGGGAAAATGAAAAAAAAAGGGTGTAGGAAGGGGGAGGGTGCGGGATAAATGGGTATGTGATTTAGCCTAGTATCGGCAGATCTGTGAAGCCATGGTAGGCCAGCATTTCTTGGTAGACCATGGAATACCATGAAAGGATTTCCCAATGATCGCAGTCTCTATTACAATGGTCTGTTGGGGAGGGCTTGCGGGTTGTGAAGTGCACAAACACGGCTTCTTCCCACAGCTGGTCCCACTCAGGCTTGAAATAGTTGAACATGACAAGGTTGAAATTGTACTTGTAGGGAAGGCCAAAATAACGGAATTTGTAGTAGTTGTTGAGGAAGGCCTGGTCTGCATCATTAGGAGAGTGCATTTCGGGGTCGGAGACAGCTTTGACGAGAGAGCGGAATTCTTCCAAGTTGGGGCGGATGACAATAACGCCAGAGTTGAACTTGTTGTCAATGAGAATGTTCCACCAGACGTCAGGCGCGGCAGCAAAGTCTCCAGGGATTTGGAACAAGTCCACCAAGGAGCCCTTGCAAAGGACATCAGCATCAACGAAAACGATCTTCTCATACTGAGTCCAGGTCCAAATATGGAGTTTGTTGAGGTTGTGTCTGTGCCACGAGCGAATATCGCCAGTGTTTACATTGTCAAACTCGAGCTCCTCAGCGATTTGCACCTTCCAGCCTACTTTTTCCAAGCGGGTAATGTTCTCGGCAGATACGCCGTCTTCGCCCTCGGTGCGGACAAGAAGAATTAGTTCAGCATCGAGGGAGCTGAGATCATTATGCTTTTGAATCGAATAAGCCAGATTGAGAGCAAGGCCAGCAAAAGATGCCGTTTGGACCGAGGAGGTGATGGCGTAGCGAGGGGTGCGTTTGACAACGGAAGTGTCAAAGGGCTGGATAGCAGCGCGTTGGGCAGCTGGCCCGCGAAAGGAGTAAGAGGGGATGTAAGAAGAGAGGGAGTCCTTTAGGCGGGCTGCGGCGGCTAAGGAGAATTGGTCGGAGGAAGTTGAGGAGGAGTAAAGAGGTAGTGTGATAAGGAGGACGACGAGGAGGGCAATGAGTGGAAGAAGGCAAGACGCTCTTAGAAACCTCATGATGGACGATTATTCTGGAGGGGCTTTTAAAAATGGTTGGACTTACAAAAGCACAAAAGACCAGTGACAGCTGGATAATAGCGAGGACACTTTGAGGAGCCTTAATGTGGCTTTTGAGAAATACGAGGCAGGGACCTGTGAGTGTGCGGGAAAGTGTGTAAAGAGTGTCTCGACCTGTTTGAAGATGAGAGAAGCCGCGTGGCC